>VXAL01015067.1:172714-263116 GCA_013399475.1 Chauna torquata
ACATATTACCTAGAATGTTTTTTTTTTTCTCTATGAGTTGACATAAATGACTTGAATAAAATTATAGCAATGTGAAAAGTAAAGACATCCCCATTATTTTTCTTTGTCCATTTTGTAATGGACACAACTTGCCACACAACTGTTTGCTACTGCATTCCAGCATCTGTTGCTAATATTTGTATTTATTCATACATTATGACACAGAATGGAATTACTTTTTTAAAATGGTGGTGTTTATTCTGAGTTTCTACAAATTTTTCTTATTCTTTAAATAAACTCTTTTCCCTCTCCTCTCCTCCATTTGGGAAAGAGCAGAAAATCAGCCCTGAGGGAAAAAAGAGAATTCTCATCCTTTTGTTTCCTCATGTTGGAATTTGTGTCTCACTGCTTGCAAGAGGTTATACACCATATTTTGCCTGCTATCACCTTCATGATAATACGATATTTGATAAAGAACATTTGTGCTGTAGGTGTGCACATTACTTCACAGTTCAAACATCATCCTGCTCATTTGCCTGCTGGGTCATGATGTTCAGAGGATGATATTTTTCCTTTTCGTGGTGTATTCTTCCTACATTTGATCAAATTATTGTGATTAAAATATATTTTTCTGGAAAACAGTATGAAATTCTCAGCTGATATTAGAAAGAATTTGGAGCAGAATATGTGACATTTGGATATTCTTGACTCATAGCAATAGCTACAGTTCAGATTGAACACTGAATTTGTGCCAAAGTGACTTCCGTGGAGTTTCTCGTGGAGTGCAAGCCCAGCTCTGCCATTTAAGACCTTTACCCAACTGAAATGTACAGTATACAAAGCTTGCTGATTTGGCTGAAAATTAATTCTCTGGCATCTCAGCTGGTTGCCCTGTGACTGTACATTTACTGGATCTGAGATGAGGCTGGGAAGGGGAAGAAAGCCCCAGCACAGTGTGATGGTGATGGCCCCTTTCCCCTGCAGCCCATGTGTCATGGCCAAGCCCTTCAGCATTGCAGGACTACATTGGGATAAGACCTCATCTTCCTTCTTGAAAAACTGGCACTCTGACAGGATGAAAATGGCCTAATATTGGTATATCACTTGTTCTGTCATGACTGGCTGGAAAACCACTTTAGGGTGGCATAACTCAATGTTGCTAGCAAAGACGTTGTATCACTCGGCCCCTTCCCACTCACCTTTCCTTTGGGACTGGGAAATCATTTGTGCCATTATTCAGTGAATCATCTATGGGGCTGAACTGGCTGAAAAATGTCTTGAAAAATGGTTTGCACCCAGTCAGGTTAGTTGTCTGAGCCAGTTCACAGTGTGACTGCAAGTTGCTGCAAGGACTGGGTAGTCTGAGCGTTGGAAGCAGCTTCTGGAAGCAGTAAGAGGTCAGGACACTGGGACGGGAGGCTCCAGGATGTGATTATGGAACAGCTTCTGAAAAACAAGGACACTGAATCACATTCATGAGGTAGGAGGAATTTTGGTTATCATGTGTATAAAAGCAGCTATCCAGAAGAGGGTCTATGGAGTTACATGGAGGCATTCTTGCTGGGCTGAGGGAAAGGCAGTGGGGGTGACAGCTCTGCTTTGCAAACATATGTGCTTAACTTCAACCCAGGTCAAGAGGCTTGCTCAGAGAAAAGGAAGTTAAGAACATATATGAAAGTGTGGGTATGAAAAATGAACATTTTTCTGAACTGTTTTTGCTTAACTCTATTTTAATTGTAGTTTTTAAATTAATAAAACAATAGAAAATGAAGAAAAATAAAATATTTTTTTAAATGGAAAACAACTATAAAATAACTATTTTCTATATTTCCTCAGAGAATAATAATTAAAAAAAAAAAACTTTAAGAGGCAATTGACACAATTCTCTTTGCTTTTATTTTTAGCCCAAACATGCTAAGAAGCTTTCAGGATGTCTTCCTGCCAGATTAGTTGTGTATGCTTTACAAAGTATCCTCATAATTATCTGTGACCTCTCACTGTCCAGCAGCATGCTGAGAAGTACTTCTGTCCTTTGCGCCTGTTCAGAGGTAGTTAGAGACCCGTGAGCTGCCCCTGCAAGCAGGACGTGGAGTTTTCAACTGAGGGCAGGAGTATTTCAGCAGAACAAGAACTTTATGTTTGGAAACCTACCCCCCAACTGTAACCCTCTCAGGTCTGTTTTTCTCATCTATTTAAACACTCTCTGCTCCACACTGTGTGATGTAGAGATTCTTTTTATAGAAAATGTAATTATGGCAGTTTTCCAAACTATCACAATGCCACTGTGCCCTCAATTCCCAAGGGTTTGCTCAAAGAATTTCTTTTAATTCAGAAACGGATTAAAAGCACGGCAGAATCTTTCTGACTGAAATTGGGTATGTAAATTTGTCCAGGGAGCCACAGACCTCTCACAGGCATCCCTCTGAGCACAGGTGACTACAGCCTCCACCAGGTGAACGAAATTGTTCGTTTTGGTCACACCAAGTAAAGCGGGGCCAGGTACACAGCCGGAGAAAACTGGCTCAGCAGTCACAGGAGTACTGCTGATTTATGCTGGCTAAGGAGGCTATTATATTCATTTTGCTTATCTGTAAAGCCCTCTTCTGAAATAGTGTGTGCTGATTGTCTCTCCAAAGTAGAAACCTGCCAGGAATCGTAAATTAGCCATGAGTAGTGCATTTAAGGTCACACTTGGGTTTATTGCCTCTTGGTAAGTTATTAAGCTTTTATTGAAACATATTTTGTATGAGCATCAATATTATCTGCACACTTTGTACCTAATGTGTTTCACTCCTTCAGCCCATTCCAGCCAAGGATTTTAAGGCAGGCCACCAATGCTAATGAACAGAGCTCTGTGGTGCGCCAGAGGGGAAGCAGCGTGGCATCGTCTCCAGTCGGGATGCTGAGGGACGAGTGGCTGTCTGAAGGCAGCACCATAAAATTCAGGTGGCAATTTGGGCTCTTCTGCTGGTACCTCCAGCCCCGTGACCCTGTCCCCTGCAGGGCTATGGGAACAGGGGGCGGCTGGCTCAGGGCTGCCGGTGTCGTCCTCAGGGCACTTTGTGTGCAGCAGCCCTTTTATGGCAAGACCCCTGATATTGCACTTGGCTGGTGCTTATCTGCAGATGTTCGTCTGCCGTGTTTGCCTTCTGCTGCCCTTGGCCATGGTCCCAGGCCTACCTGCTGTCAGGAGATGTCAGACCTGCAAGCTGAAGTGGCAGTCCTGCTGGGAGAAACTCCTCCTAATGAAACCAGAGCTGCTTTGTAGATCTTCACAGGATTTAAAAATAGTCTCCTTCACACATGCACACATGTGCATACATATATATGTATATATATACATGCACACATGAAGATATATATATGTACATTCAAATTCTGCACTGGATCCCTGAGAGATGCTTTTCCTTAAGTGACTGAAATAAATTTGTGTGTCTCATTATATCGATAAGTCTAACTCTTGGGTCAGTGTCTTTAATTCTGGAGCTTTCAGAAAGCCTTTAAGTTTTTCTTTTTCTTTTTTCTTTTTCTTTTTTTTTTCTTTTCATAAACACGGTGGTCTGTAGAAGCCTTTGAACGTTTGTGCGATTTCCATCAACCCTTACCCACACTTCATTGCTCTCTCTGGCCAGTCTTTTCCTCCAGTGGAGCTGCTTTTTTCAGCTTGACATGCAGCTGGCTTCCTCGCTTCTCGTGTTTCAGAGCTGTCCCTTCTCAGCCTCTCTGTTTGCCTATTCAGTAACAGATTCAGGTTTGTTTTTTCAGGCTGAATCTAATTTTCTCAGTCTTTCTTTATCAACAACTTGCATGTTCTTTTCCTAGCTTTGTTTTTATTAGTCCTTTTCTTTAGGTTTAACTGACTGCTGCTTTTGGGCATCATATTCACATCATCATCATACTCAAACCCAGTTATACTATTTTTCACATATGGGTCAACAGGTCTGCCTCTTCTGCCTCCTCAATAGCCTTAGTTAGAAAAAAAAAAGAAAAAAAGAAACAAAACCAGCTTTTATATTTCCCTGGGTTTACAGTAGCTGTTCAGTAAGTTTTGCAAATGCCAGCAGTCTTTTAGATGTACCCCTGGATTTGGTCTTATAAGAGTTCCTAATTTATAAATTGGAGTGGGCTAAAACATAACCCAACCCTTTCCTCCTAAAGTCCAAAATGTTTCTAACCTGTTCCTTCTATTCTGGAAATTTGGCCACCTGAGTGCATCCCAGGCCCCCTCATACATCCCAAACTCACCCCAAAGGTCCATATCAGTGTTTAGTGGATCATACATCAGCATTTAGCGGCTCCACCCCAAGTCAACATAGCTAAAGTCAGGGGACCAGGGTAAGAAGTCCTAATGTCCTAGCCTAGGGTGATGCCCATCAAGGTTGTAGAGTTTCCCTCTTTGAAGATCTTCAAAAGCTACCTTGACATGGTCCTGGGAAACCTGGTCTAGGTGTCCCTGCTTGAGCAGGGGGGTTGGACGACATTGCATCCAGAGGTCCCTTCCAACCTCAACCAGCCAGTGATTCTGAGATATATCTGTGTAATTTTCAATAATAAACTGTTTGTACCAAGTCCATGTGATAGGGAAGAGGAAAACACCATTTGGATTCCCAATCTCAAGTTTCGCTGCTGTGGAATGGGATGGTGGGTGGTGGGAATCTCCCCTGACTCATTTTTCCAGAGTAGCCTCAGCCAGGGCTAGTTTTGCAGCTGCTTGCTCTACTCAGACAGTGAACAAAACCTGTTTTGTTTTGTTTTGTTTCTGTTTCTGTTTTTGTTTTCCCTTTCCTTGCCCTCTTACCTATCTGTTTTCAGCAGTTCCACTTTGTTAATTTATGTGCCCAACAACCTCTCCTCTCTTCCTTGCTGAGTTTTTTTTCTAGAAGGGAGACCAATTACATCATTTCAGCTTTCACTCCCTTATTTTAATAAAGGGAAACAACGAACCAGGGCATAAGTATGTCTTCTGTAGGATGCTCTGACAACTGCCATATAAAATGGCAGCTACGTAGACAGCAGACTTTCAAAAGCTTAGTGGTCAGGTACCTGGAATACCTCGACCTCTGGCTTTAAAACTTTTTTTTTTTTAATCAAACTAAATATTTCAATAGCCTCTAACAATGAACACTGACAGAAAAGAAAGAGGATGAGTTAATCCGAAGGCAAAAGTTTTCTGAAGAATGTAACAACTATGTTAGGGTTGTGAAAGAGAAGAGGGAAAGAATAAATTTGAAAGCTTATCGTAAGTAGTGCATTGGAAATGAGGTCTATGAGAGAGAGAGACAGAGAGAGAGATTTTCTTTCTTTTTTTTTTAAAAAAAGGCTCTCTGGGGAACAAAATTGTACATTCCATGACTGAGTACTGCCTAACAACAAGTTGCACAACATGTAGTGTGCTAACTCTTCTGTGCCTCCTATTCTTTGTCTGTACTCATCCACGCAGATTTGAACTGGTAGAGTAAAACAAAGGTGCTTTATACGATTAACTGATTTTCAAAAGCCTAAGTCTCTGCACCAGAACAATGAAAGAGAAATCAAATTAATTTTCCATGCAGCCTCTGAAAAAAATGGAAATCATCCAAAGAATAGCAAGCAATTGAAGTTTCATCTGTGCTGATATTGAAGTTCAGGGAGTCCCTAAGCTGTTCGCCCATCTATCGACGAAAGGAGATTGTCCTCCTGCAGCAACTAGTGGCCTGCTTTAGATTTTGAACATGCATGGAAATAAAACTAAGCTATAGTGAATACTGAATCCTTTATGTTTTCGTCCTCTGTGTAAGAATTCTTCTACAGATGATTCACATCTGCAGTGTTAAAATAAAAAGAAGTTAGTGTTCTATACTTGATGTGTCGAGATATAGCCATGGGACTCTCACTCTCAACATCAGTATAACAGGCACAAAGTATTTGATTACCAGTCAGTCTTGGGGTTTATATCCCTTTTTGTAAATTAAAATGTCTAGAGACCCAAGCAGTTTGGTAGTAACTTCCAGATCCTGAAAGCAGCAAGGATGAGAAATCTATCTGTTGAACTATGGCATACTGCTCAATAAAAGCTTCTGCAAGCCGTTCATCAGAGACTGGAATTGCAGTGAATACTTGATGCTAACCTTTTAGAAGCCCTGCTTTCTTAAAGCTGCTTGTGAGGGGAGCAAGTGAAGAGATTTAATGACGAGACAAAGTTGTGGCTTCCAGTTCTGTACTTCCTAGCGTAGTTGCGAGTTAAACCATGGGAGAGCAATGGATCTCAACTCTCATCTTCATCAAAAGCCATCGCAACAGCTTTTACACTATGAATTGTGTTTAGTTTTTTGTCTTTGTTTCTTCTCTGTTGAGAGACCCTCTTTTCTTCCTGTACCTCTTTACAAATTCAATGAAATGTTGATATATTCAGTGGTGGTATATTTAGGAGGCTTGGAGAGGACAACAAAAATGCCATCCCCAAACCAATTCATGATTCTCTCATGTGGATTTCAGACAGGGGAGATTACTTTGGGTCATCCAGCCCTGTCCTTCACAACTACAAATAACCATGGAGCAGGTGGCTGCTTAGTCCACACAAAAGTCCACAGAATATTGAGTCCAAACTCACTCTCAGCCATCCAGACAGACACTATTTTTTGCATTATACAATAAACTTCAGCTCTGTAGCAGCCATAAAAAGCTTATGTGTCACATAGAAAAAGAGCAAGATAGTTCAAGGGTGTTGGCAATGTTCTAGGTTCCTTCAGTAGCAAGGAAATGTCTTAAGTGGAAATGTTCAAAATTATTCAAAAACAAAAAAATTGACTGCACCTCCTGCTGCAGAAAAGGGCTGATGCAAGCCTACTGCTGTAGTAGTACCTAGTGCCTGCCAGTCTGAGATACAAATACATACTCTGTCCTCTCAAGATTTTAATATATTGCTGCCCTAAAAGGAGTTCATGAGGCAGGTTCTGACCAGTTAGTTGGTCTAAATAAGATTTTACTGAATGTTTTTTTTTTCCTTCGAGTGAATAGTTAGCATCCATTTTCTTTGTATTAACATAAGTTGCAGCTTCAGTTCTGCCTTCAGCTGGTTTGTCAGATTAATAGATCTCTCTTCCTTTTACAGCATCTCTCTTCTTGTTTGTAAACTCTCTGTTTTCTCTTTCATCTTTCCTTCAGACTGAATGTATCCAGGTCTCTGCAACTTCCCATAAACATTTGCTGTCTGAGCCTTTCATCTTTTCTTTTCCCCTACTGGATTTCAAGTCAGTTGTTTGCTGGTGTGTGGGTGTTTTAAATTTCCTGGGTAACACTTGCCACATGCTGAATGCTTGCTTAGTGGGAATTTTCAGGGGAAATAATGAGAGGTAATGGAAGAACTGGAGGGTGAATAAGAGAGAAATGGGTTGGGAAGGAACAAAGGAGAAAAAAAAGGACAATTTATTTTACTTGTTTAGTTGTATATTTTGTTATAGATTAACAGCCTACCTTGATAAGAAGTTTCAGGGCCCTTCTTGGGACAAGTGTCTGAGGGCATTGAGAAAGTACTGGTAAATGCGTTAGGAGGAAGACAGCACCAGAGCACTCCCGCTCAGCCAGAGCACCAATCAGTCTGGCCCACCCAGATGCTGCTCCGTGCTACAGCTTCAAGTCTGCTCAGAACAAGATGGGCCCCAGAGATCATTTTGGCAAAAAGGACATTTCTGCAGCAAGTCACAGAGGTTTTCCCACCACACCCAGCCTACCAGAGGCTTTGGCAAAGGAGGATGCAGATAGCATCTAGGTCTTTCTTCTGTCTTGTTCCTTCCCTGAATCAGAATCATGTTCAAATTTCTTAGATGAGATTCCTCTTTTTTTTTTTTTGTAAGGGACTATCTATGCAGCTCTTTCTGTACTGGGTATACTTTGTGTCAATAACTCCTGTTTATTACAAACCAGGGAGTAAGAAACCTATCCGATTGAGACTATCTGGCACAACTTGGACTTCAAATACATACACTGTGCTGTTCATTACCAGACACAAAGTTTTAAGAAATTTTGTCAGCACTTTCAAACTCTACAAAAGCTATAGCAATAGTTTGTTGGAGAAAACAGCAGAATCCTCCAAAAGTGACTTGCCATGTACTATATGCCCCAATCACCTGTGATATTTAAAAGCCACCAGTCTCTTGCTGGGTTTCTCCCAGCGAAGGTTTCTCCCAGTCAGGGAGAGGACAGCTTTAAATTACAACCTGTACTTTACCAGGGCCCGGCCAGGAAGGACAAGGGCTGTGCTGATGAGGATTGGCCTGGCTTCGTGCAACACATTGCTCTTGGCCAGGCTCCCATCCCTGCCCTGCTGCACCCTTGCTGCCCACGCTCAGCTCAAGGCACTTCCTGGTTTCCCTCCTGGTTCATGCACAGGCACAGGAGTCCCAACTTTTTAAGAGACAGAGAAGAGGGAAGCAGCTATTGCTGGTTTCCTGCTCGTCCTATTTCTGTCCTGTCCTCTGCCACCCCCAGGGCAGGTGGGTATTCGCGGGCTGTGTATCCCAACGCACACAGGCTCCACACTCCCTGCCTAGTCTCTTCTCCCCTTTGACCTGTTATCTGGGAGTTTTTGGTGAAGATACCATTGCAGCCAATTTGTGCCTTGAAAGTCCCAGCTGTGAACATCATCTGAGCCTGATAGCCAATTAGCGCAGAAGCCAGGAGTGAATCACACCTCCTAGATGTCAAAATTTTTTGTGCTCTGAGTTTCTTTGAACTTCCTGAATGAGTGTATGAAGGAAAAGGTATTGCTAACTATAAAGGACTGAAGTGACTTCTGTCTTCAAAGCTTTGCCACTACCTGGCATTAGTTATGTTAATTCAATAGGAGAAAGAAGGGAGACCTTATGACTGAGGAGAATACCTTGATAGACAGCCAAAACCTTTCCTGGAATATTAAAAAGGGATTATATCAGCTTTCTTTCCAAACAACAGATTAAGTAAACAGATCCAGTCCCCTCTGAATAAACCAAGAGCCTCTCCACCCATAAAGATCCAAAAATCTTAATGCAAAGATGAATGTATTTAAAATATAAAATACTAAATAGAAAAAAAGTTACTTAAAGTGAACTTTCTTCATCATAGATTGTGTTGATAGTTGTTAAAATGAGAGTCCAAGAAAGTGCTGCAAATCCCTTTCAGGTTCTTGGCTGGGGAGACTTAAGGAAACAAAAACCTTATTGTCTTGTGTGTGTCTGGATGCACTTTGTAGAATAAAATACAGACCTTCATTATGGTTATTACAGGCATTGTGTTGCTCCCCTAAGTGTCTTCAAAAAAGAGAGAAACACAGACTACTCTGGAAGATCTTTATCCTGCAGAGACTGTGGGCTTGAGGGTGAAGGGAGTCCAAACAAACAGCTCCATTTGGGTACAATGATTTATGCATCAGTTGTATATCAGAGTTCCTTTTTTTTTCCCCAACTGTCTCTTTTTCCCCCTATTAATAGTAAATTAATAATGTCCATATTTTTAAATGCAAATCCCTATTTGGACCATAGCTCTATCTTCTATCCTCCATATAAAATTGTGCAGTTCCACTACAGACACCAAAACTGAATGGTTAAATGATAGATAAAAATTAGCCTAGTACCTGGACAAAGTCAGTTGCAGGAAACCTGTTGTAAGTTTAGCCCAGAAAGTCTAGGGAACCTCATATTTTTGTCACAACAATAGGATAGAAAATGGTAGCAGAAACGTTGCTCTTTCTGTTATTTATTTTCTGACTCTCCCTATGCAGTTTCAGAAAATCTCATTATGGAAATAATGTATTCAAAATCAAGAATTGTACGACAAAAGAAAAATCCATTAATCTATTTTAATAACATGCAATCAACAAGAGTATTAAAGTTTCTAAGGAAAGGCACACTATAAAACGCTTATTTTTCCTTTTTACCAAAGAACTGAGCAGAGAATAATATGCTACTGATCAATAATTAGAATGATAAATGTCTGCAGAGTTGCCCTGACGTCTTATATTGACAAACATTGATTGAGAAGTGGACTTCCAACGATTGCTGTGTCGTAGTTATGTATATGGAGTACACATGCCTACCAAAACTCCTTTGCTTTGAAATGCCCTAAAAATAGAACAATGGAAATTGCTAAACTGTGCAGGTGCTTACTGCAGAAACAGCCAGTCTGAAATACATGAAGAGAGATTAAATCCCTTGGGAAAGCTTATCTAAAGTGCAAGCTGTAAACTCTTTGCAAAATATTCCTGTTATGTCCACCCATACCAAGGCAGCATTGTCTTCTCCTTAGGAGGTAAACAGTCTGGGGGCAGAAAGAGTAAAGGCTGGGCTGTACAAAACACTGAAATAAACAGTGCTGTGATTGAGGATACTTAAGACAAGCCCAATGTCCTTTATTTATCTCCTGTGAAAATGAAGGCAACTAATTGCATACAGCTGATTGAGAGGTGACATATATCAGCCTAGCAAAATCTTTTTCTCACTTGGAGCAAATGAAAAAGATAAAAGCTGTATAAAGGCAGGGCTGTACAGGCATCCAGCACTTTAAGTGGGGGTGATTATAACAAGCATTGTGTCTGCACGTTCATGTATTTATAGGCAAATATATGCAATAGAACTGTATATATGTCATAAGAAAACTCATTTTTAATTTTCATTCTTCATATTGTGATATCTCTATCATTTTTCTGCCCCTTTTTTTTTTTTTTTTTTGCCAGCAGCTCATCTCACTGATGTGCTACGTGGGGAGCAAGGCCAGTAACAAAATATTGATAATACACCTGAGTGAGTAGAATTGCTGGCAAGGCTCACAATTTCATTCCAACTTGTATGGGCTGCTGCAGGTGAAGAAGCATCCCATGGAAATGACCCACACACTGAAACCTTGCACTTCAGCTAGAATGGGTACGGAGAGCCCTAAGCAACCTAAGAGGTGATTAAAAGAGTTATGGGCCACAGTTCATTGTCCTCAACCCAGAAGAACAAGCACATTCACAGCAAAGTGAGGTTATATATTCCTCCACCTTTTGCTGACCTCTGAAATTAATACAAGTGCAATGAACTCTCATTCCACCTCCCCTATGGCAGAGGGCATAGGGAAGAGCACCTAGAGGCCATTTACATCTAGCTAGGGACCGTCCTCTTTCCATAAGATAACAGTAAGTCCACAGTAATGTCACCTATGAATTCACATCATGAACCCACGTCTATGGATTTGCATCAGTGTAGGATAACATCAGTGAGAGGCATCACAGATTCTAGGTCACGTAAGGTTATATACACCCACAGGGCTACTCAACTTTGTATATTTCTAGCAGGACTGAGCGGGTCTCTGGGATTTCTTCTGATAATAGTCCCAACCAATTCCACTCTATATTTCATTTTACAGAAAACCCTGAGCTAGACTTGCCATTTCTGTTTATGTCCTAGCTAGTACAAGAGGGGAGCTTAATGTATAATGACGGAAAGGAGATCCTGGATCCTTCACTTAGAGCTAGCAAATGGCTTATTAAATCTTACTTTCTCATGCATTTAGAGTCTAGGAACATGTCACATGAGGAAAGGATAGTTTGCACTGCAGTGGTTGTCATTTGGAAGTTATTTAAGATTAGGAATAGTACAAAGTAATAATTCCGCAAGAGTTCCCTGCCAAAGATTTTAGTTTATCTCATTCTCATTACCCACCTGCAGCTCATGCCATATTTCCCTGGGTTTCTTCATATTCCAGTTATTCACTGCAAATATCCTGTATCTCCTGCCCCTCCTGGCTACAGAAATAATGATAGCAAGCAATGGTAATAAAAATCCTTAAGCAGAATAAATTCTTCCCTATGAGTACTTGGAGTAATATCCTGATAAAAGCTGTGGTGGAGACCCCTTGGAGTGTGTTTATTAACAACCTGGGACAGATGGTTGCTCAGTTATCCAAACCCCAATTTTCCTCCTACCCTGTGCAGTTCCAGAATGCTCTTTCTTGAGAAAGTCTTGCTGAGCACTGCCTTCCAGACCTTTCTGGAATCTGACCACAGATTTTGCAATAATTAAAAAGCAGCGTACAGCTTAGCCAATAGCCAAAGCTGGAGGTGATGCTTCCGAAACCCTCACTTACTGAGTCAGGGATGTGGATTTCCATCACGACAGCTGTGCAAGTTCACCTTTTCCTTATCTAATTAACCCCTGCTTGCATTATGCATTACATGGGGATTCTTTTACCTGTTTTGCTGATAAGTTTTTATAAGTTTCTTATGTTGATTAGAAAGAAAAGGTGATGATAGCCAAGGGAAGTTTCAAAGTGGCAATGTTTTTGCATTGTGAATCTCTGTTTTGAAATCCATGTAGGTAACTTGGGCTCAGTAAATGCAGAAGCTGTAAAGCCTTTGTTGTTCCTTTTAACAATTTACATAATAACTTCTCCTACTACTGTGCTCTTTGCAAGAAATTATGCTTCCTGATAAAAGTGGAAAACATAAAAGACTTTAAAAGAGTATTTATCTTACTTATTTTTAGGTTCAGAAGGATGCTCAAGTGCGTTATCATAGAATAATTATAGCATAATTTATGTTGAAGGAGCTCTTTGGAGGTTGTCTTGTCCAGCACCTGCTCAAAGCATAGCTAACTTCAATGTCAGAGCTGGTTGCACAGACCCATTTCCAGTCAAGTTTCGAAAATCTCTGAGGATGGAGATCTCTGCAGAAACAGAGCCTTATTTAAAACCATGGGCCTGATTCATCACTTTGTTATAGTATTTTAATAGAGTGGTGAATCCCATTCATTGTTTTCAGAAACTTGGAAGCACTGGCAGAACTCTCAATTCAAAAACTTTAATACACATTTTGCATGTTTTAGGATTAAAATCTACATTTAAATTTAAGAGGGAAATAACACCCAATAATCATAATGAAGGAGGTGACAGCAAACTTTGAACTGTGCTATTTTATTATCAAGATCATTATTTTTCTGGGAACTTTGTGTAGGAAGAACGAGAAAACTAGTTACATTAGTGATTTACACTTTTGGATTGAAATTAAGATAGTCTGATACTTTTTTTACCAGGTTTAGATATTAATGCAATTGGAAAACATGACTTCAAGAAATTACCTTCTGGAATATTTCATTTCTGGAGGTTTTTTTTTTTTTTTTGACTTCTTGCTTTTTATAATGCTTATAATCCTGTGCCCCACTTCTATCCAAAACGTTTTTCTTTTTCCTCACTTTCTTCATTTCCTTTATCTTTTCTTACCCACTTTAAAGGAATAAAGAGGGAAAGGGCATAAGGGACAAGGAAAAAACAACACATTCACTTTAATTCTCAATGCAGGAAGAAAATATTCTGCAAACATTTTCAATTTCTTTACTGAAAACATTTCAACCAGCTTTAGCAATTTAGCTGGAAATTGCCCAAGGTAATTCTGTCAAGAACAGGAAGATAGATACCCTCATATCATTCATGTTACCCTAGGTATGATGTTTGGCAAATAAAAGAAAAATTGTGGCAGATGAAAGTGACATGTCCTTTCCCAATTCTTATTGTCATTTATTAGCTGGAACAGTACTGCTTAATTTTTTTATTTATTTGTGTGTGTGTGTGTGTGATCTTTCCCTTTTATTTAAAAGGAATAAAAATAATTGGGCTGCAAACCTGCTCACAAACTCATAAAATGCCTCTGCATTATACTGCACGTTTTCTTCTGCATTCTGTCTTTTGTTATAGCATATTTCATATAGGAGAGCTCTGGGAAATGTAAACCATGATTGCAGTGTATGCGCTCTCACTCTTGAGAGGCAGTGTATTTAAGCAAGGAGACTCATGCCATGATTCCCGAGACCTATTTCGAATCCTGTCAATGTCTCATTTTATGACCTTGGGCCAAACTTCTGTCTGCCCTTCAGGCCACTCCTGTTATATAGGAACAGAAATCTGAGATACTTTAGGGGCATTATGAAGCTTAATCAATATATGGAGAATTCTCTGAGGTGCTCAAAGGGAACATGTTACCAAAACGGACAGTTTCTCCCAGCATACATATACCCTACCTCAAAAACCTTCTGTAAGCCTTACCCTGAGGCACGGATTTGAGACCATAGGCTACACGTTTAGTTTAATTTACTGTGCTCTACTTGCTACCAACCGCATGCATGAGTAGAGGCAATCACTGTCCAATTTTACCCGTTCACGTGCTTTTGTAAGCAAATAGAAATGATGAAGAAAGCATGGTCTGACACTGATCCTCAGGGCTCCACTGGGCAGCCCACTTTGCTCAGGCTGGGATTTCTGGTTGTTTCCTGAGCTGCCATCAACCCAATATAGTCATTTGTCTTCTCTCTCATTGGTTTAGTACAATAGAGCAGTGTGAGGTAAAAGAGACCTCAAACTAGGATGTTGTCACTGTGAGCAGGAGCCCACTGTGGGTGAAAGGTGTAAAGGAGAGAAAAAGAAGCAGGAGAAAGCCCTTCAACTGAAGGATGTTTTATGTCATGAGCTCTTTACCAGCCATAACAAGCCAGACACAAGTTAGGCCAGTGGGGTGGCCAAATATGTTTATTATTCAGTCTTTCTCCTTTGCTAAACCTCTCAATATTCATATAAGCAATAGTTTCTATATACTTGTCACTAAAGGAATTATTTAAGCTTTTAAAAGATGGCCTTCCATTGGTACAGGTGTTGAACGTACATTAAAGACAGATATTTGTTTATCTTTAAACTTCATATGTCAATTCCTTTACTTGAATAAATGTGTATTTACACACAGACACATGCACACGCACATGTACACACACATACAGATGTTTACATCTGTGTTTGTATTTCTCTGTTTATTAAAATACTTTACATTAAATTTACCAATATGCCAACGGTGGTCGGAAGAGAACAGATTCAGTTTGATAAAACTGTTAGGTGACAGCTTAGCTTGCAGGGCATTTCCCAGATGTGAAATGCTAAAAATTCACCATAATTATTAGAAAGTCTATCACTTTCTTGAATTTTGCATAGGTTCACAGGATTTACAGAAAATAGAAAATTCAGGGCTTTCATAGCTTCCTCTAATTACATCAAATGACAAAACAGCTTACTAAAACATGCCTTGAAGTATATATAATATGTATATAATGTTTAACAGGTATTCATCTTCTGGCAGAGGTTTGTAGTTACACAGTTAGATTCTATGTTAGATGCCAAATATAGATACTTTTCCTCATTTATTGCAAATGCTCCAAATTTGACCCAATTAAACTAAATGTAGAAGTGTAAAACCCCGCAAACTACTGCCACCTACTGCTGCAGAAAACATTAGTGGAGTATACATAACGTCAGCACTTGCCAGGAAAGGCAGCTGGGACTTGTATGTCGTTTTCTGATGTTGGTGAATTTTCAGCCCTCTTTACCAAAGTTTCTGCCTAGAAACATAAGTGGCACTGACAGGGATGATTGCTGAGCTTTTTGCAGAGGCCCTCCCAGATAGTACCAGTGATGTTTTACAGCCTGCTTCTTCTGAAATTCTTGTCCTGCATCTGCAGGCCACAAAAACCTCTTCCAGTTACCCACATGGTCAGCCAGCGTTCTCCTCCAGACATGGAAAGTGCACTTATCCCTGTGCTGTCCAACTACTTTCTCACAGATGGTTAGTAAATTCTTTTCTGTGGGATTAACACTCCTGTTCCAGACACCCAAATTTTCAGTCATTTTCTTTCTTTCAGTCATTCTACGTTGTCTGACTTTCTTCAGCATCAGTCAAGTGCACCTGCCTCATCATTTGCCTTGTTGCCATGTGTCCCTCCAGTTGCTGATAGGGTTAATCCCAGTTATACAGCGCCTCCAGGTAAAACAGTGCGTGGAGGGAAATCCTCCTTGGAAAAATGAAGTGGAAGGGGAGCAAAAATCTGATGTTTGCATTTTCCTCTGCCTTTTCTTCAAGGGTGCTGACAGATTATTTCAAATCTAAAATATTTTGTTGCAATAATGTAAGGATTTATGCGATATGCTCCCATGCTTGCTCGTCTGTCAGCAAACTGTCCTCCAGGCTGAGGAGGGTGGATCTCAAAAGGTGGATCTACACGTTCAGATCAATTACATTAAAGATATAATGTACAACGCTTTTAACTAAACAGTGATTTCAAATGCCAGTGTGATAATCACACATCTCACTCCTGCCAGTAATTCTGGTGATATTTGGTTGGATTTATAATGCACTTCATGTAGATGCTTTATTACTTATCCAACAGATCTGTAGCCAGGAGAACTCCAATGAAAGGGATTTGGAAAGATGAAGAGATAAGGCAAAAACATATAAGTGGAGGGTCTAGGGTTTTATCCAAGGAAAATGTCAGTTGTTGTGCACAAATTCTTTTAAAGATTATAAGACAATTCAAGCTTTTACTTCAGTTTTACCTGCAGCACAACAATTACTGTTCCTTTCTTGAATTGAACAACTACTCAACTACTTCCTTCCTTCTTTCTTTTTTTTTTTTTTTTTGGGGGGGGGGTGTTCACATTATAGTGACCTGTATACAGCACACATTTCCTTCATCTCTGCACCCTTTGCAGAAACATAGTGAGTGGAAAAGAGGCAAGAAAATCAGAAAAGCAGGGAAGCTTCTGGCAGAGGCATGTGCAAATGAACAAGAAGAAAGGAAATGTATGGGGAAAGAGAAGAAAACAGTAGACAAGAAGAACCAACAGACTAAATAATCAGACCTGTACCTGGTAAGTTGCTAGCAAGATGACAGTCTTGCTTTTTAAAAACAGAAGCTTTGATGCAGAATATGCAAAAGTTGTATCTGCTGCCCTGGTACATCTCCAGAAGAATCCTGTATTTCCTAACACACTATGGACGTGTTTAACCTGCTGCCCATTGCATGCCCAGACTGTTCATCTCATTGGCACCCATTGCTATCTGCTTTACAGACCTGCCCTCATCAAGTCTTTTCCCATCATCTGATCATCTGTTCACTTGATAGGGGAACTTGAGATAATAGATGCAGGGCCACAGTCAATTGCAGTCAAGTGGCTTCACAAAATGCAGGTTTTGGTGCCACTTGTCACAGAAGGAGGTGTGTAGTGTGGCTCTGGAAATGATAGGGACATTTGCTTCAGAAGTGCACTCCTGCTCTGAACTGAAATGCTAACAACACAAGAACACCTACTGAATGCGGGTTTGCAGAAAAAAGACTCTTACAGGCTGTGGACCTTACTGAGAAGCAAGAAGCAATAATCACAGAATCACAGAATCACAGAATGGTTTGGGTTGGAACAGATCATCTAGTCCAACCCCACTGCCATGGGCAGGGACATCTTTCACTAGATCAGGTTGCTTAAAGACCTGTCCAACCTGACTTTGAACACTCTAGGCAGCCTGTTCCACTGTTTCACCACTGAGACTTGTAAATCACACAGACCACATTTGGTTATACATACTGGCTGTTTTTAACTCTTCCCTCACATATGGTGTGTTATTCTGATTTATCTCATAAAACCGGGGGGACTTAGCTAACTACAAAAGCCTGATTCCTTTATTTGAATCCTAACTAGCTCTTTGCATCTTATAACAATGAGTGCCACAACTTGCATTTTATTAAAAAATGCAGGTCGACAACTTCTTTTCATTGTCTTCCAGTTTCAGCTTTTCAATTTCACAAAATCACAGAATCACAGAATGGGCAGAGTTGGAAGGGACCTCTTAAGATCACCTAGTCCAACCCCCCTGCTGAGCAGGATCACCTAGAGCACGTTGCGCAGGATGACATCCAGGCGGGCTTTGAATATCTCCAGAGAAGGAGACTCCACAACCTCTCTGGGCAACCTGTTCCAGTGCTCTGTCACCCTCACAGTAAAGTGCCCCCTCGTGTTGAGCCGGAACCTCCTGTGTTTCAGTTTGTGCCCATTGCCTCTCATTCTGTCATGATGGTTTCCCTTGTTTCTGGTTTATGAGACAGACTGAACTGAATTTTCCAGTCTAACTCCTCTTTGTTGCTATTTATTTTGAGTATTTTATCCATTATCTTCCATAAGACAATCTTGAAGGCAAGTTTGAAGCTCTTGCTATTTATGTTGCATTTGAATGGACTTGTTTCCATGATAGAACTGATTGTACCATCTTTCCATCATTCTTTTCAATAAAATAGCATCAGAATAGTTTTTGAACACTTCCACTGCATGGCCAGCTTTGTTCTCCAGAAGTCTTTGCTCATATTTCCTCCTGAGCCCTTTTGAGACTGAATGACAAGCACAAGGCACAGCACTGGAGGTGTAAATGACCCTCTGAAATAACTCATTTTATTTTCAGCCTTGTTCTTATTTATTACTGAGCTGATCTTTGCTTTCCTAAGTGGGTGTGGAGGAAGACAGAGTTCCTTAAACTATGCTTGGTGCACTGGAGGGGCTTTACAGTAAAAGCCATTGTCAGTCAACTGCCAATACCAGAACTGACTTCCAATACCAACCAGACTGACTTCAGAACTAATTGACAGTCAAATATTGCCTGCTATATTGCAATATGTGCATGTATTTCTAAACAGTTAGTGACTAGACGTATAAACAAAATGCTGAAGTTATGATTCTATTGTCCTTTTGAGGTATTAAGCCTTTTCAGTTTTGTTTTTCCTACAGTTTCAAAGTTATTTAAAGGTATCTATGTAATGTAATCATAGAAGAATTATTCTTCCTTTTTTCTTTTAGAGTTCAAGAGAGGCTGGACTTTAACTTCCATAGTTCTCCACAAAGCTAGAGAAGCGATGATGTCCTACATATGAGATCAAACAAATTGCATGGGATACTATTTCTTGTGGAAGGTTTTAGTTCTGCTGGAATTTTGATTGCTTTTGAGAGGTATTTGTAGCACTTCCTCTTCTTGCCATTAAAATTCATCTAACTTTCTTGTCCACACATGCAGTGACGAACATCTGACATTTAAATCAACAGACCAAGTACCTATTAGCCCCATAATGAGGGAGCAATTGTCACAGCAGTTGCAGCATCCCACTGCTGGAGCTCATCAAAGGAAAAGGCCCTTGTATTCAGATCATAGGCCAGAGAGTTACCAGTCAATACCCATGTGTTTGTCTGACATCTGAATCAAATTACAGTCCTGTAAGAGGTGCCCACAGAGAGACGTACCTCATTAATTATACATGCAAATTGGGATCCAGCAACATCTTATGAGGTTCTGTATTGCAAGCCATGGTTTTCTGATGCTGTCAGCAGCTTTTCAGTTCAGCACAGCAGCAATCTAATTAAAATGGCCATCAAAGCAGAGCTGAACTGCATTAAATGGTTCCTATTAATGTCATATTCAATTTAGTGGTTCAGTGTTGAAGATGTTCATTACTGTCCTTTGCTAGGTTTTGAACTTCAGGACAACAAGCTTTGTAAATGATATTTACGTCTCAAGAAATACAAACACTGAACAGTTTACATATCTGATAACTCTTCTGCCTTCTCACTCCCCGGTTGATGTGTTGCAGTTGTATTGCCAGCTACCCCTTAGTTGCTCCTGCAGAGCATCCTGAGAAACTATGAAGGTGTGGGAGAATTGCAAGAAGGGAAATTAGTGCCAGCTTTCATCATTATTTTTTCTCTTTCTCCTTCACACCAGTCTTTTGTCTTGTTGAAGAGTCTCTTCCATTTTATAGGCATGATGGGATGGGTGGACCTTCCCTTTGACCACCAGTTTTCTGGCTGCTGTGCACTAAAATTAAGGAAGGCTGAATTGTAATCTTTGATAGAAATAGTCTGCTACTTCTAGAGGTCAGATGAGATATGGAGGGAAGTGCTCACCTTTGGGCATTGCAGAATTACTTTGTCATTCTTGGAGCTGTTCCTTCTTGTGCAATAGTCAGGAATGAAAAGAGAATCTGTCACTAAAACCCCACATACACAGAAGAAGGAGAAGAAAAAAAGATATTCAGAAAGGGTATCACTACCTTTTTTTCCCCTTCACAGATGGCTGTATTTTTATTTTAAAGCTTAGATAACAGTTTTGTGAGATGGACAAAAGTGTGACAAATTTACAAAAACACCTCTGCTGAATACTTTAACTGAAGTTACTACCAAAAAAAAAAAAAAAATCAAAATTCAGAAGAATAGAAATATTTATCATCTTTGGTGATCCAGGAAAGATGTCGGATATTGTATCAGAATGACAACCAAGGAGAAATTGATTATTTTGGACAGAAATCCCAGAAACATATTTTCATTGTCCATGAAAATGACTTTTTTCTTTCACGTCTAAGTATAGTCCCAACCTAAACACAATGTTAATCAAACCAGCACCAAAAATATTTCAATAAATTGGAGGAATTCCAATTACAAAGAGGTGCAACAACAAAATTCTTTTATAGAGGCTTGATAGGCTTTAATATAGCCACACATCAAGAAATCTGTTACTAGAAGGGAGTTAGACTAAATGAAGATTACAAACACAGTGTAACAGGAAGAACAATTCAAGTGATGCCCATTTAAAATGAATTGGATGAAGCTCAGTGAAGACTCAGATGAATGTTAGAATATAGTATTTCATACTTTTGGGACATTAGAATGCCAGAATCTGTTACTACAGAAAAATCACCCAGAGCAAGTCTCATCTCATTATTTAAACAGGACTGGGAAAAAAATATGGCTTTCAAACACAGCATGTTTCTCTGAAATGGAGTGAGCCTTTAATGTTGAGCAATTCAATTTTTTTTATCATGATTGGGATTATATGGAATTAGTAGTTCACTGAGACTGTTTACTAAAAGAAACAGAAATGTGCTTAACTCAAATGAATTAGTTCACTGCAATATCCTAGCACAGCAAGTCAGCCTTGTAATAAGCGCAGTTTGCCTTTCCAGAACATTGAGTTTAAATGTGAACAACCCTTGGATATTTTGGCTACATCTATACCAATAATTGAATCAGGAAGATTCCTGGAGGCTGACATTCAATCATCTGCACTATAAAATTGTTACAATGGTACCTGATATGTTTTAGGTCAAAAAGCCCAAGCATTGCATTTTTTTTTGGCAGGGGGGAGGGCAATAGTAGGCAGACAACTCTACATTTTTCCATGTGAGTGTGTCAGTTCCGTCCCTGGAGCTATTCAAGACCAGGTTGGATGGGGCCCTAGGCAACCTGATCTAGAAGGTGGCATCCCTGCCCATGGCAGGGGGTTGGACCTTAAAGTCCCTTCCAATATGATTCTATGATTTGTTTATTTTTAACGTGCTCTAGAGAAATGACCAGTTTTGAGCCAGTTGTAGAGGAAGAAGTGGTCCCTAATGGCATCCCATTCTAACACATCTGGTAGGAAAACCAGTTTTTTTGTTTGTTTGGTTGGTTGGTTTTTGTTGTTGTTGTTGTTGTTGTTGTTAGGAAACAGTCAGAATTGGATGGCAAGTAAAAGCAGATGGCAAGTAGAATTAAACTACTCTTAGTGATTATCCTGTTGCAAAAGCATTTCCAGGACATGTTGGGATAATCATATTACTTCTCCTTCTCCTTCTAGAGGCAGTGCAGTTGAATGCGGTAGTAGTAATGCAGTTGAACTATGGTCAGATCCTGTCCCCAAGGTATCTTTGTAAGAAGGTCAGGGATGATATTTCTCACTGCAGGTAAATTGGCAGCCAGGATTAGCGAATGAGTGCAACAAGACCCAGAAATTTCAATGACCCACTTTTCTGTATTTTTTTCTGTATTTAATAGTAGGCAAAAAGCAAGTTCCAATTTATCACTACCTACCAACATCCTATTTAGCCTTCCTTAGCTCACTACAAGACAGCTGCTCCACTAAGTGATTTATTCCATCCTCTTAATATAATTTTATTAAAGACAAGACTCCTTGAATCCTGTGACTTCTGCATTGATAAATCTGACACTTCTCTGCCCTTTGATGGCTTTCTTAGACATGTTACTGAGATAAGTGTAGCAAATATGTTAAAAAATACAAGCAAGCCTTTCTGAAAGAGACAGGAAAACAAGCATTGAATTTAAGTCTGCTGAAATGCTATGTGTTTAGCTTACACTGTAGGAAAACACACTACACCTGAAATATTATTCAAAGTGTTATGTTGTTATAATACAACAAAGAATTAAGTGGGAGTAACCAGAATATCCTGTTGTGTGAGATGAAGCCACTGGGCAGTAATGGATACCAGGGCAATGTGCCTCCCCTTCTCCCAGGATTACAAGGATTATTTTGCGGTGTTTCTTACAACTTTTCTCTGAGGGTTTCCAGATACTTTATAAACATACATAAATCACACTTCATAGGGGAATAGCTCTCTGTACTGTAGCCATATATATAATTTAAATGTTTTCCTTACGTATATCAGAGCAAGTTCCACAGAAACTGGACTTTTAACACCAGAATTTAATACTTCACTACCTGCCCAAGGAAGGAGCTCTGGTAGGTAGGAGCCCTCCTAGCCCTCGGTGGTGGCAGGGGATATCAGACTCCTGAGGGTGACAGTAAGTGTGCATTTGGCAGCATATAACCTGCTCTTCTGCTGTGACAGTTTCATGGATCGTTAAATTTGGTATGCTTATAGGGTTGTTTTTTGTTTTGTGGTTGCCTGAGTTTGAGATGGTGTCTGGGTAGTCTGATACTCAGCTGATAAAATCCCCAGCTCTCTTGAGCCTTTTCCTTTTAAGAAATGAAGCAAGAGAAGTGACTGCAGCCAACCTCAATGAACTGCTACTTAAATAAAAATAAAATAAAATATCAACTAAAAAGTATGCATTTAAAATGTGATACACTCATTTGTTTTATAGTCCTACCAAATTAACCTCATGTTGCTGAGTCAAGATTTTGACCAGAGCACTCTCCAGTTACTTCAGCCACTGTCCGAGGGCTGTGATGTAATTAAGCATTAAAGCCCAAATTGCTAGCATCAGAACGCTAGTGGAGCATGTCTTTGACTGACTGTGTGGCATGAAACCTAATAATACACGTCCAGACATGGCTTATTGATGGCATATGCCTGGAAAACAGCTTCTAGAAGCTATTTTTCCCTAAGAATATAATTAGTTGTACAAAATGCAAACAGATAATTAGATGCTGTTGTCTCACACACACACACAGTTAAAAAGGCTTACTGTTCAGGTTGCTCAGATTTTCATGCACCACCAATATATGTACTAAAAACTGACGACTGTGAGTGATGGTCACCAGAAAATCTGCCAGCAGTTTCCTTTCAATAGTGAGGACCCAAGGCCATAACGTCACTTGTGCCATGGAGCTCCTCACGTGCCAAAACCTGCGCATCACCAGGGTGCAAAACCCAGCACCCCCAGAGTTCTTGCCAGTTCCAATAGCCTAAAGCTGCTTGAAATAGGAGTAATTATCTGTAATGAGATGCCGTTCTTCTCAAAGTAATTATGGTATTTCATACCAATATATGAAAGTTTTAATGAATGTCTCCCATAGTGCTAGCAAATTCCCAGCCTACTGAGTTTATGCACTGCTAGAAACTTGTGTATAATTTTACATCTATTTCTTCTATAATTATTATAATTTCAAATTATTTCCTGCTCT
The DNA here is from genome assembly GCA_013399475.1 of Chauna torquata. Taxonomy (NCBI): domain Eukaryota; kingdom Metazoa; phylum Chordata; class Aves; order Anseriformes; family Anhimidae; genus Chauna; species Chauna torquata. The sequence continues at coordinate 196,167 of VXAL01015067.1, forward strand.
ATGATTATGGGACTATTTTCCATTTGATTTGAAATAAATATGATTAATTACATAATTCCTCACTTTCCCATATAGTAAAATAATATTCTTCCTTAATATAGGTTGGAAGCTTCTGGGATAACTTCTTGAATTAATGTAAAACTCACAGAGGGTTTTGTTTTTGTTTGTTTTAACTACTTGGAAAAAAAAAGTAAAATCTTCTTGCTCTGCAGAATACTATTCAAAACCAATGATCTGTTGTAGTGAGAAGAGAGCTTAAATTAGGGCAGCAGGCAGTTTCCTGGAAGCAGGCACCCTAGAAGGGTAAGACAGGCTGATAAAGAGGAAAGAGCTAAGGTTTGAATTTGCTGTAGTTTTTTTCCTTCACTGCGTGAAAATAAACATGGAAGAAAAATTTTTAGAAAATCCCAAGTTGTTCCCTAAACAGCTTAATTGTGTTGTGCGTCTAAGTCTCTTGTAGGCCACTGTTGACTATGGTGTCTTTTCATCTAGTAATGTTCCAGTTACATCTGACTGGAGTTAAGAAAAAAAAAAATCACTCTCCTGAGAAACTAGTTCTCACAAATATCTTCAAAGTATGTGAAACATACTGATGGGACTGCATTCCATCTGCAACACACAGCAGCCAAGACTGTCTTACAAAACACAGCTGGAAGGAAGAGAAATGGCAGTTTCCAACCCCCCGCTGGCACTTAACAGGGTAGTAATCCTACAAGAAACAGGAGTCCAAAGTTGATGGCTGCCTGAAGGGACTCACAGCCACCTCTGCTCTTCCCCTTGAGCAAGACTAGCCAAACCTGGGGGAGAAAGGTTCTTTTGGTGGACGATAGGTCACTTCTGTGGGTAGACTGGGAACTTTGAGACTGGGAGCTGGGAGGAGAAGGCTTCAGGATAGGATTTTCCAATAACCTTGTGGCTATGGCTGTCACCTGAAGGAGACACAGGTTTTGCTCCTTCCCCTTCCCTGTGACCATACGTGTGTTTTGTATTGAACAGTTACAGGATCAGATAGAGAAACACATAGGAAAGGGCAGAAGAAAAGTGAAAAAAGAAGGCACTGGCTGAAACATGATAAAATCTGGCACGATTACAGAAGGGGTAATTCAAAGGGTAATATTTAGAACATCAGTGTCTCTCCTCCTTTGTCTCACACTGGGAAGTATCAGTATCAGAAGAAAATAGTTTGTAAGGAGAGTGGGAAGTTGAACTACGAAGAGTGAGAATACAAAGAGGAGAAACTGAAATGTAACCAGATTCAGTATTGCTATCTAGCATTACCAAGGAAAATTTTTGAGAGAACTACATAGCCAATAATTCATTAGCCTAGAAACTGAGGGTTTTCATGAGTAAAATAGTTCCGCTTAAGCTAACTTTTGAATAAATTATATTAAAGTTGTATGTATTCTGCCTCTTAAAACAGTAATTTTAAGGTGGAAAGAAAAATGTTAAATAAGTAACACAGTGGGAATAACATTTACATTATGAATGCATTTAATTACAGCAAAGCTGGAAATTATGCACAGAGTTTGAGAACTGACTTAATTCACAGGACAGTGAACACAGAAGTTAATTTATGAATTAGGGTTGTTTGCAACAATGACTCAAGAAGTGGGAGACATTCACAATGGAGAGTGTGGTGGGGAGAGCAGAACTAAGTGCTTCACATTATGGGAAGCAGAGATGGAAAAGAGAGGAAGGCGACAGGAGAAAGTGCAAGAGAAAAAGCAGGAAAAAGAGCGGCAAGCAGAGCTGTGGGAAAAAAGACCCTAAGCAGGTAACCATGGGTATGTGTGGCAGACTGTTAGGTCTGCATATGAAAATTCATTAATGTTGAGACCTTATAGTGTTTACCAGCTGTTTCAGATTTGTTGTAATACCATTCAGAATACCCCTCTGTGCCAGGCAGCTGTTGCTCCAGGTAAATAGCACACAGGGAAACCCCACAGATATGTGCTTCCTCTGAGATGAAGAGTCAAATGGGAGCTGCTCACAAGGGCAATGGAAATGTTTCCTGGCACTACAGTGACTGAGAAAGGGAATCCTCTGTTGGCTGGCTACAGCTCCTGGTATGTAGGTGGTGGTATAGCTGCAGTAACGAAGGCTATAAAATATCTCCCCGGTTTAGACAAAAGAAGTAAAAATATATTTTGCTTATTTAATCTTCCCAGTGCATCTCAAAAGTCCTGAGCTAGGTGCTTGAATCCTTTATTGATTCTGCAACAGAAGTGAACTTGCCACACTGGCATGCAGACAGCTGCAAGAAGGTGGGTGTTTTGCTATTTTCGTAATGCATAAAATGGTCTAGAAAGCTAGACATCTTGCTCAGCATTTCTGAAGGTTTCGTGAGTACTTTTCAGTACAAAACTGACTGCTCAGCCTATTACTATATCATAGAAATGTGCTTATTTTGCTTGTTCAGTATGGAATATACACAGATTTTTTTCCCTCCTGTTTATGCAGAAAGTTAGGTAGCCATCTAGCCACGTATACGGGCAACAGGGGATTAAAGGGTACTGCTCTGGTAGCATATGCACAGAACTAGCATAACTATTTGTACTTGTGAACATGGATGCCTGCAAATGCATTGTGAAATCCATACTCAAAGCACTGAAACAAATGCCTTATGCCATCATAATGCTCTATTTTTTTGCAAAACCTCTGTCCTGCAGGACCTGACAATGGAAGAGCCTGCATTTTGCTCTGTCAAAGAATCTCAGCTTTGATAATGAAGAGCTACAACCTGGGATCAAAGCATCTGGGTACTTCATCCTCAATAGTCCCTTGGCCCTTGGCTTCTCTGCTGCTATGTTAAACTCAGCATTGGATTAATTGTGACAGAAATGGATTAAAACTGGTGTTTTTCACGTATGGTACTGATAGCCTACAGTCATCCGATGACAATGCATTTCAGTCACTATGCTAATATAGTGTTTTGAGACTAACTTCCAAGAGGCTGGAAAATGCATCCCCTTGTCAATTCCTTGAGCACCTGTTACTACCATCACTAAACTATGTTAGAGATGGGCCCTGACTTCATATCAAAGTTAGAGGGTTTTGCTACTGTAGGGTGTATTGGTGTGTTGAGCTAGATATACAGTCTGTACTTGTAGCTCAGAAAGAGAATTTTCACAATAGAAAAACTTAGTGTACTGCTGAAATGTACAGCTGTCTGGAAGATGCTCCTGGTTCATTTTTCTTAATGCAAACAGACTAAGAACATCTCTGCTCAATTTCCATTTATAGCAAAATGAAGATAATTTGTAGTCAGGTGCAACAGAATTTGAGAAGAGATTTCATAGAGTACTTACCCTGAAATACTTAATTTTTGTTTTAAATGTGGAGGATTTCAATAACACAATGTATTCATGAATTGTGTTGGTTTTGTAGCTAGTGCTGCTGAGGTAGTTTTGCTCAGCTGTGCCTCTAGAAGACAGTGATGAGGAAAGGGACCTGGGAGTGTTGATAGATGCAAAGCTGAACATGAGCCGGCAGTATGCTCAGGTGGCCAAGAAGGCCAATGGCATCCTGGCCTGTATTAGAAACAGTGTGGCCAGCAGGAGCAGGGAGGTGATCATCCCCCTGTACTCAGCTTTGGTGAGGCCGCACCTCGAGTCCTGTGTTCAGTTTTGGGCCCCTCACTACAAGAAAGACATCGACGCCCTGGAACGTGTCCAGAGAAGGGCAACGAAACTGGTGAGGGGTATGGAACACAAGTCTTATGAGGAGCGGCTGAGGGAGCTGGGATTGTTTAGTCTGGAGAAGAGGAGGCTCAGGGGAGATCTCATTGCACTCTACAACTTCCTGAAGGGAGGTTGGGATGAGGAGGGGGTCGGCCTCTTCTTCCAGGTAACTAATGATAGGACTCGAGGTAAAGGCTGCAAGTTGCGCACGGGGAAATTTAGATTAGATATCACAAAAAACTTTTTCTCTCAGAGAGTGGTCAGGCACTGGAACAGCCTGACCAGGGAGGTGGTGGAGTCACCGTCCCTTGCGGTTTTTAAGAGGCGCCTGGACAAGGTGCTACAAGATATGGTTTAGTAGCTTAGTGGGTAGTAATGGTGATAGGATGACGGTTGGACTAGATGATCTTGAAGGTCCTTTCCAACCTTGTGATTCTGTGATTCTTTGTGATTTCAGTATTTCATTCAGGTACAAGAAACAGAAAAGGGATTACACACTGAAAAATACCTATGGCATCCATCCAAATTTCTCTGTTTTCTCAATGCCCTTAGTATTGCAAATGCCAGGATTTTTTTTTTTTTTTCTCCTCAGGTGATAGCATTTAGGGCGTTTATGAAGGTCATGTATTGGGTTAGCCTTTATCTAAGTAACCTTTGGGTGTTCCATCTATAGTAAGCATTGGAGGTATGACTCCAGTTTTTATTTTTTTCCCTCTACATTTGTTCAGTGCAGAGCCCTCTTCACTGTTTCAATGCTTCAGGACATCTCAGAATAAACTTGTTGGGCCAAGGAGGGATTTTGCTGAAATTGAGTTTTGGGGCATTTCTGAGGTGCTCTAGGGTATTAAACCAACAGAGTAATTTAAGCGGTCACATCCTTGTTCTGAGGGAGTGCTTAGCATTGAATTGCTTTGAGTTATCGTATCTTCACACAGCTGCTGCCATCATATTAATTTGACAGACTTTTCATGAACTTTCCCCCAAGATTATTCCTTCAAATGTTCAGTGCTTCCTGTGGCTAATATGAGATTTAAAGAAGCAGACCTGATTTTAGTGGCAAAGTTTCATAAGGATAAGATTACATGTACCTATGTGCCTTCCATTCAAGAAATATCACTGTCTAGGCTAGTAATAGAAATGGAGGAAGTTTAGGTGTTTTTTGTTTTTGTTTTTGCTTTTGTTTTTTAACAACAATGGAAGCTGTGTGTTGAGTGCCCAAGAATAAAAGCAGGAGTGGGTACAAAGGCTAAGCAGATAGTTTTGGAGAACTCTGTATAGCAGAAGGAGACAGACTTGCTGTCCCATCCAGCCTGGCTTTTTTGGAGTTGCCCCTGGAGTAAGCTGTCCCTAAAATCACACATGGAATTTGTCTTGAAGAGTGTTATTTGGAGCAGGTGAAGGAAGTGTAGGCAAGCTGCTGATAAGCAATAGGCATGATGTAGGGAGCAATGCTTGAGTGCACTCTCTTGTCATCTTTTATTTAGTAGTAAGCCAAGATGCCTAGGAAATCAAATAATACAGTAATATAATAACATTACTGGCGCTTTTGAGCATTCTTTCCAATACCAAAGGCTTTAACTAACCTGTAACAGGTACAGATTATTATGCTACGGATCGCAAAGCCTGAACCCTGACTCCAGCTCAGAACTTAAACTACAGATTCTCCATGCAAACACGTAGGGGGCTTGGCCCTAATTAAAGGGCTTGGCCCTAATCTTATACCTATTTTTTGTCTATCTTTTCAGGATGTGTAGAACCATTCTGCAAATTGGATGGTTGAAGTTGTCTATTTGGGAAGTTGGGACTGATGTTATTACTCTGAGGGGTTCAAAGCCTATTGTAAAACAGTATAAAGCTCAATCCCGATTTGCTCTTTTCTGATTTTTGGACCTTTTCGTGATTCTTGAGTCATTGAAATGTAACCACAATCCTGACTTTAACTTGTACCCTTGGGTAAAAATCTTCTACTGCAAGACAGTAGCAATAACTGTGGGAATTGTTCTTTTTTGTCTCTGGAAACTCTCAAGAATCTTAAAGTAAAATAAACTTTTTATGTGTTTAGATTTTTCCAACAGTAACTATATTCCCAGCCACAGTACTTACCTTGTCATAGGCAGAGGACCAATAAAATGAAAGTACCGTAAAAGTACTTATCAAAATGAGCACTTCTCTGTATTCTGTAGGCTGGGAACAATCCAGGAATAGGATCCTTAGGCTTTAGATTTCTTAACTGTAACCCATCGACATAAGCTTAGTTGTAGACAATGCACCGATGTTGATGATGAAAGAGAACAGTAGCCTACAGTAGCCTTAGCCTAAAATCCTAATCTTAATTATATGATGCCTCTAATCCTACAAGAAGAATTAACAAAAGATATTGATTCCCAGTCACAAACCCTGCTCCTGTCTAAAAGGACAATGGAGAATCAAGCAATGAGGGAAATCACATTTTGAAAGAGAATAGAATTTAATATCCTGGTTATACATCAGCCTTCTTATTATCTTCAGAGATCTTACAGGATCCAAAAATAAACAGAGCACTGGTTAGAAAAGCAGTAGCCTCAAGAATTGAAATGATTGCTGAATTTAAAGGGCTTTGAGTGGGTAAAGTGACAGATTTTTGTCTTTTGGAGATTCGTTGTGTGTGTATAGTCCAGGTTAGGTAAGTATAAATTCAATTGCATTTATCATTAAAATTGTAAACTGAAAGCTGCAAAAACAAAATAAAACAAAACAAAAACCAACAACAACAACAAAAAACACAGAAATGTTGGATCATGCCAGGCCACAGAGTTACAAAGACAGATAAGGTCAACATAAATCACACTTCTTGCTCATGCTGAAGAACAGAGACTAGATCCATGGATACATTTTTCTATAAGTATATAAGTTCTTTTATAAAATATACATTATAATATATTTAATATTATTTAGTATACGCCCAAGTTATGTATATATATAAAGTACATATATAACATTAGGTCTACTAAAAACAGTAGCCCCAAGGTCCCACCTCAGATTCTCCAGAACAAAATTCTGCAGGTCCTGCAGCAGCTTTAGATTTCCTAATGTTGAGTCCAACTCTAACCTTATACTGAACTTTAGACTGGAAAAGGAGAGAAAGGCAATGGAAAACAAACTAGACCTCTCTGCAGTTTTTCCTACTCTGCAAGTCTGTCCAAATTCAGCAGTCACATGGGACCTTCAGGCTATTCATTTTCTAATTCTACTCCTAGCTCTATCTTTAAAAAAGGATGTGTCTCTTGCCTGAAATCTTAACAAATGTCTCTGACCCCACCTTTACCAGCACTCTCTAACACCCACAGAGTTCAGCAGAGTTCTTCAGGCTTTAGGGTCTTCCTAATCTTAACGCTAACCTGAAATTTGGATCAGGGATCATTTCCAGTGGCAGAGTGACAAAGTAAGGCTTTGGCTTAAACTGATGCACTTAGCAAGTCTCCTGAAACACAGCAATAAATGTGGCTCTGGATCACAGAATCACAGAATGGGCAGGGTTGGAAGGGACCTCTGAAGATCACCTAGTCCAACCACCCTGCCGAGCAGGATCACCCAGAGCACGTTGCGCAGGATGGCATCCAGGCGGGCTTTGAGAAGGAGACTCCACAACCTCTCTGGGCAACCTGTTCCAGTGCTCTGGCACCCTCACAGTAAAGTGCCCCCTCGTGTTGAGCCGGAACCTCCTGTGTTTCAGTTTGTGCCCATTGCCTCTCGTCCTGTCGCTGGGCACAACTGATGCCACTGATTTTCTAGTGCAAATCGAAAATCTAAAATTGCGTGTGACCAAGACTCCACTATCCACACCAGAAGACAAGCCTGTGAATGCTACTGATACCAGCATTCTTTGTAACTCTGTGCATCAGGCTGAATGGTTTGCAGTATGGATTCCTGAAGCTTTAGATTTCCTAACACTCACCCTAAATTGACCCTGAAACTCTAAGTAAAACCATAATCTGTGGATAGGATTGATTTCTAAAAATCTAAAATTCTCTTTATTTCTAAAAATCATGAAAACGTTCACCAGGATCCTTCTCCTGAGTGGAAAGGCAGGAAAAGGACAGACTGTGGCTTTCTCCTGTGTTTTGTATAATCAAAGTTTGAAATCGAGGTTAGGCCAGAACTAGGATTCAGAATAGGGTCATGATCCCAGTTTATTGCTGGATTATTTGGGTTCTTCTAATGCTGGAGAAATTCCTGGCATTTATTGCATACTTGTATAATTTCTTCAATATTCAGAGTAATAAAATTTGGGTGATATTTTTTAATCTGGGTGTCTTGTAGAGGTGACTTTATTGACACAACTGCTACAGAGCTGCAGATGCCAGACAAAGTAATGAACTATTTTTAAAATTAGGTCAAAATATGCAAGGGGCCAAATATATGTTTATGTGCAATGTCAGCAGTTTAAATTGTTTTGACTCCAGCAAGGATAAACGTCAGAGGGAGAGAAAGAATTAATCTTTTTCGCAGCTTTTTCCTTCTCTGTAATGAAGGTGTGCAGCTGTATCACCAGTCTGAATATGGGGTGCTGATGTTCTGTGCTTTTATTCTTAAAATTTCAAACCTGTCTATCCTCTTTTACAAATAAAGGTGTTTTTGTTGTTGTTGTTGTTGTTTTTTCTACTTTGCTACTGTACTTTTCCAGAAGATACCTTCTTCCATGAAAAGATTCGTTTATTCACTTTCTTTGGACAGGGAAGAGGGAAAATGCTGCCTTGAAGGATTTAGTAGCATCTCATTTTCCTTTGACAAATGCTATTGCATTGATTTTCTCTTGTCAGGGAGCGTGTTGAACAGAAACTTCATTTACTGCCTGACGGCAGTGATCACATATGTCATTCTGAGCAATGGGGACAAAAAGTGCTTAGAATGAGAGAAAAATCAATGATTTGCAGGCTTGGAGGGCTCCCTCCTTTTACAAACCCCACTTCAGTAAAACCTAAAACGTAAAACTTATGTTAACTCTAGTAATAGTAATACTGCTTTTAAACTTTCATTTGTAGGTCATGGTTTAAATTACTGTAACTTTTACCATATAAAGTCATATGCAACCATTGGTTGCTCCTTGATGCCTTTCGATCAATAATTTAAAAGCACTTTGCAAGCTTTAATTGAGCCGCAAAGTTAAGCATCATGATAATTAATGTTGTCACATGTAAGAAAGAAACCTCTTCTCTCATGAGATTTGTGAGTGACCTCAGATTCTTGTATTTTTTATTTGTATTTACTGCTTACCTATATTTATTTGAGGTTTTGACAGAAGTTGTCACAGGGAGAGAAAACTCTGGTTATTGATTGTCTGAAAAACAGTCGTCTGAAGGGTCTGTAGGAAGTCTTTAAAAAGCAGCTAAAGAACATCAAATAGTTTGCAGCATGCAGATGGATTGTGAAAAGATTTCTAAGATTAACTTCATGCAAAAAAACTTAGAAATTCAGTGATCAGACTGACATTTTTCTCATGCAATGCCACTTACATATTTGGATTACTAAAAATAAAAAAAATATCAACACACACACACAAATACACACCAGGACTCCAGTGCTACCTTTTGTTTGTACTGATAATTAAAAGTAAACACACTTACAGAAGACCTCTGAAGCTAGATAGATAAACTTCTAAATTAGATGTTAATATATAAAAAAAAAAATAGTGTGACAATGTATAGACTGACTTGAACTATGTACAGGGCCTTGGGTTGATTTCACCTTAGTGTAGTTGTTACTTGGTGAATATCACACGGCAAGTTAGTTGGAAAAAGGGAAATATTAATTGCCTGTTCCATAGTGAGAGGATAAATTCTAAGTATATCTATAAATAATATTGATCATGAATTGTATATTGACATATCTTTTGTTAGCTCCTCAATCTACTACTTTTTTGATAATACTTTTTTGTTTAAAGGAATGCTGATTATTACAATCCTGACTTCTCAAAGGTTCCATGAGAAAGCATCTGTGTGACAATATTCTCCTGTTCAGATCAAGAAGATGAAAATCATGAAGTTTATATTCACTTCGATCCAAGATGCCAGTTTTAGAAATGAACTTGAAGTTTATGTGCTCTGTGCCATCAAAAGTAATTTGTCTTTTTGTAGAACAGTTGATGGCAGAACTGGTACTTTCAGTAAGGCAGAACACAAAGAAGTCTGATTTCAAATTAATGATGCCATAAATCCACTCTGTAGCAATATCATACTGGCCACCTGGCACTTTGTCTACTTTGATTTTTGAAGCATTTTCTAAACCTTTTAAAAGCTGCAGCTGCTGCATACCTTGTGTCTGCTTCTAAACTAAGAATCAGAATGGCTGAGGTTGGAAAGGACCTCTTGAGACCACCTACTCCAGTCCCACTGCTCAAGCAGAATCAGCTAGAGCAGGTTGTCCAGGACTGTGTCCAGTCAGGTTTTGGATATCCTCACAGATATCAGCAGATGCCTGAAGATACTTTATATATTGCACCAGTTCCAGGGAAGTTTACCCTGAGTATTACGCTGTGTGTCTGGCTTGTGACATGTGTGGTCTATTACCTGGAGGAAAAGCAAGCACTGTTCCTTACAGACAAAAACCTCATTTTGGACTGTCTCCACGTTATCCTCCTGCCTCTGAGCAAGACTGTTTTTTTTTTTTTTTGTCAACTGCTGGTCTCTATCAGTATCAGGTATGACTGTGTATGGCTCCCGCATGTTAATCTAAGCTGTATCTGCTCTGCACATGGGCTAGCCCACAGAACGCCTTCAAACCTGAGACTGCTGCCTGTTTGCACTCCTAGCAGGAAGGGTGTAATGAGGGCCAGCACTTCCTTCCTAGTCTTCCTCTAGAGAAGGCTTCCTCCTCAGGCCAGGCGTGGGCCCCTGCCCACGTATTTCTGATCGCACTCTCAAGCAGCCGCAGGGACCCAGGGCACTCCTTTCAAGATCTCCCTGTCCTCCTGCTGTGAAGGACAGAATAGGACTGGACAGATTTGTGGGCAGACTGAACCCAGACTGAATTCAGGCTGAGTATAAGAAAAAATACAGATGCCAGGGGTCCTGGAATAAAGGTCCAGCCTTCCCATCATAGCATATTTGCAGCTCTGACCATCTGGACTTTCCTACACAGGCAGTTTCCATCTGCCACCTGCTTGATACCCCAATTTCTTTTCTGAGGTTGATCCCATCTGGTTATAGCTTATGGTTCCCTTTCCTGCACTGTAGGAATGACACAGCTCTCTAACCAGGCTGTGCGCGTTCCCACACAATCACCATTCAGCCAATAAAGAACTGCAGTATTCACTGCAATTAAAATTTTTCCTGATTCGTTGGATCATGAAGGAACAGCAAAGAGTATGAACAAAAAGGCTGATGAAATATAGCCACATCTCACAATCCACCTGAACTACTGTGCAGCATATAGTAGCCATTACATCTGTATAGACATAGTTTTCACCATGGTATCTAACTAAACATAAGATTTATGAAAACACTCCATAAGAACTTAAATGTGAGAACTAAATGGGCATCATTACTCCCCCACTAAAAACACCACTTACTTTTCCAGCTTGAGTTTACCAACTTTGGAATCATTAAAGTTTAAATTGACCCCGCAGAGATAAGCATGTGGTAGCATTGTGGTTATGCAAATATCACTGTTCACGGGCTCCACAGTACAGCAGAAAGAGCTGATAGGAATTTCCATTACTGTAGTAGTTGTTGTTTATTAACATGGAAAGAGGCAGTCCAGGAGCTATGAACAATATCCTCTTCTCACAGCCAGTGTTCCCATGCACTCAGCCATCTGCTGGCCTGCCTACCTGTGATAATCACCCCTTCTCCCTGCCAAATTTTGTGCTGCACTATGCACGACATTTTAAATGATTTAATGATCTGATTTGCATTTTTCAAATAATTTTGCATGCCAATTAATTTTGGTTTATGGTTAATCTCCCCTTCCACAAATAATGTTAGGGAAAGACAGGGATAGGCACAAACATTACCAGTTGTGAATAAGTCAGAGAAGGCGCCTGGGGCTGCTGGTGTAAGGTGGGGGGGGGGGTAACATGTATTGGTGGGGTCTCAACTTGATGGGTTTGTGATAGCACCAGGGTAGGCAGAAATGTTACGGTTTGTGTGCATAGCTGACAGGCTGTGGGGAGTAAAGGAGAGTCCTGTACCTGTGCCCTGCTCTTCTGGGTGTTTCTGGGGTAGTTCTGGGGCACTTGGGACAGCTGGAGTAGCTTCACAGGTCATCGGACCAGTGGGAGTCAGAGTGATTTGCTGTTGTTGCTTTTTTTTTTTTCCGAAAGTTTTGCCAAACCCATCCCCTATCACTGTCCTGCCCACCTTCCAGCTGCTGCCACTGCTGAGTGCCTGGGTCCCATCAAAGGCAGCCAAGGGCAGCCAGGAGGTCAGGGAGGGGTGTCTGGGGGCAGCAGCGCCTGCCAGGAGCTGGGCTGGGTGCTGGGCCACGGGGACGCTGGGCACAGCGGCAAGAGTGAGCAAAACATAAAGGGCATAAAGCCTGGAGAGTAAACTTCCTGTCCCTAGACTTAAATGTCAAATAAAGAAAAAGGGTAGGGAGAAAGACAGAAATATGTCCCTGCATCATTTTCAGTGCCATTTATATCATGATAATGTAGATACACAAAGCACCGTATTAATTGGGCATCCTTGATCTAAGCCTTTATAAAAGCTCATCTTTCTTCATAAAAGTCTTTCCAAATGAAGCAATTAAACCTTCCTATTAAAAGCTTTTGACAGATTTAAATAGCAAATTGCACCTCAAGGGACAACCCCTCCAATCAAAAAACTCCAGCATTGGTTGCTTTGGGTGCTTGTTCGCCTGAATGTCCTCATTTCCTACCAGCAGCCCTGACAGACCACGCGTCCCCCACACCGTAGTCATCTCAGCCTCTTTTGCTGCTGTGGGAGAGGTGTCAGGCTGTAGGGACAGCTTCCCAAAGAGCTGACAGTGGATTTGCAATATGAAACACAATGATTAAAATGCACAAAATAGTGCAAGCCTTCAGTATCCATAAAGTTTTTGGGGAAGTCATTGCTGTCTTTATTTTTTGTGATTAAAAATGGCCTAGAGTTGCTCACTACAAAGCTAGTTTTTCATGTTACTTAAATGTCTGGTTTTATCCATTGTGCTAAAATGTCTGTGGCTAAAATTAAGGAGATATTCTCAAGACTGGCAGATTCAGAATATGACATATCTTCTATGTTGAATGCACTTCAAAGTCCTTGCAACATTCCATACTGATTGATTTTTAACAAGAACAGTCAATTCTTTCTTATTTTATCAGTCCTTCTGAAAACCAAACCATGTGTCTATGATGTGAGGAGAACTGTTTTATGAAGAAATTGTACTATATTACCAATCTTTCACACTATCACCAGGGAAAAATAGCATAGTTTTTTAAAGGGATTTAATGGTATTTATCAACATTCCTGCATTGAGAAAAATAGATACTAAAGGGTTTTTTCGTTGTTATTGAGTGAACTCATTTCTTGTTGCTGTTACTTATTATATGCAAAGTAGATTTTTAATGGTTCTGACCATTTGCTTCTAACATAATATCTAACAGCTTTTGCAGATTAAATGAGTGCCTAGCACCCATAAATTGCTGAATCTGTACCAATTTATAGTCATCTCCCACGGTGAATTAAATCGTGATCAAAGTTGTTGTTAATTTGATTTGGGAAAATACTGAACAACTTCCACTTCTTCCTTGAGGGGAAAACATGCACAATTCTGCAGCTTAGAGCAGAGCTTTAAGCATGCATGGCTGTTGTTAAGCCTTCAAAAATGAGGCAAAGAGAACACATTGTTCATAACTCTTGGTCTTCTCTATATGGGAATAATTTATCCCCGATAACATTGTGCAAGCCAAACGAAAAGTCTCTTAATTAAGGTATTGGACTAATGCCAGTAGCCTCTTAGGAACATTTACAAAAAGTTGTCACCAAAATGTGACCCCCATCGATGCCCTGAAGCCCCTTTACCTATGTGAAGTCCCAATAGGAGTTGCCAAAATGAATATCCAAACAAAATATACAAGGACTTGGAGTGGTGCCCAAGGTGTTTTTCTGTATTTCACACCCTTCATATTTTTATAACAGGAAAGAAAATCAGGAGAGTCAAAAGTGTGAAATGCATACTCATTCAGAATATGAATGATGTTTACAAAACATTCTTCTTAGCTATAGAATTGACAGTCCTATTTAAAGCCAAAATAAATCTAAATCACTCTAATCACCTTTCTTGGGCTGCAGGAACTTGGGCCTTTTCCATCCCATCAGATATTGTAACATATTTCTGTAATTATGCATGAAGGAATATGTAAACACACTATTGTGTGAAAGAAAAGAGAATATATGTTAAACAAAGCCATTGAAAACGTCTGCTTAATGCTACCAGAATGCTGTTAGGCATTTAGGATAAGAGCAATAAATTGCCACTGTTTCTATAGGCACTTACAGTGCTGCACTAATGTAGTCACAAAGCACATCAAAACCTTCAATGTAGTCATCCTTACAATGCTTCTGTGAGGAAAAAAAGCCACCTCACTCCTTTCGTAGTGTGTGGAAGGACAGAGAAACACCATTATTCACTCAGAATCACATGAAGACCTTGTGCCTCAAAAAGATTTGGACTCAGATTTCCCAAATCCGAGGTTAGCAGCCTAACTTCTCTGTCATCTTTCCCCTCTGTTCAGTTTATCAACAAAATTACATTTCTTTTTCCTACCAGTAATACAATAATGCAATTTTTTGCATTATTGCAATAATAATGCAAATGTTATTGCACAGTATTGTCTATTGTATAAAACTATATTATTATTGTATTACTGTACAAAACTGTATTATTGCCATAATAATACAATTATTTGTATTAGTTGCACAGAAAGAGGATCTTAAACAAGGAACATACCAATGAAATCCAAGTATTGAATTATTTCAAGATCAAACCATCTGTACAAAAACAAAACAAAAGACAAACCACCCTGTTAGGGCCTCATCGTTTCCAAACACATCTGGCAAAGGTGGCAGGAGTAGACAGGATGCAAAGGGCTGAGGCTCAAAGACAGAAATGTGAACATGAGTGAAAGGCTTGAGGACTTGTGAGTACTAAGCAAAACGAAGAAGAGAAAAAGAATAATAAAAAGGTTAAAAGGCAGAATAGCTAGGGATAAAGCAGCAGACAGTTTGAAGCAGCAGAGGAATGGTTCAGGGCAGAAGAAACCCTTGAGACAGCAAGAAGAGCCTTCTTCCAGGAGTAGGAAAGATCTCAAGGAATAGGAACCCTAGGTTAGACAGCAGGCAAAAAATGGAGCTACTAACGGCCAAAAGAACCCCCACTGACTACAATGGGAGAAGAGGAAGCGGGTATTGAAAACTTCTTTGATGGTAGGCAGTTGGGAGGATGAGGGAGTCTTCCAGAATGAGGCAGGAGCGGGTACAAAAAGACCTGGTAGAGGGACAGCTGTCTCTTTCTCATATGTTCCACTCTTGAGCTCGTCCAGCGCACCGCTGAGGTCAGCTTCTTGAACAGAGGACACTAATTCCCGTAACATGACACACAGAAAAAACACATGCTATTTGCCTTTTCCTGTGAGTACAGGTGTTGCAGCTGCCCACAGCATTCCCTTCCCAAACTCACTGACTACGTGTTACTGGCTGCCTGGCACAAAAACAAAAAACAAATTGTTTTCCAAGCTGTAAGATTGAATCTCCGTTCTCATCCTTTAGCTCCAGTGCCTCAAAAACATCTTTCCTCCTTAGTCTTTAAAGGCACTATGTTGTCCAAGTTCTCCTTCTATTCTCCTGATTAATCTTTTTTTTTTATTTATTTACAAGCCCATTTTCTCTGCTTTTAAACAAATCTTTTAATTTACTATTCTTATTCCCCTTTTTTTTCCTATATTATATTCTAATGAAATTTCCAGTAGCACAAGACTTCCCTTACTTTGTTCTGTCTCATATCTCCGATGACATTCTTTGTCCCAGCAGATGATCTTTACCTTCCCAATCACTTGGAGATGTCTCAGCTTTCTTAAGTTCATCCTAAACCACTGCATACATCATTTATTTTACTATTCTCATTTCATTCAAAGTTTGTACTGTCATTCTACAAAGCCATTTGTAGAACAGCTTTGTAGAATGGCAAACGTCACCAATACCTCTGCATTTGCTTACATTTGCACTTAGTATATGAAGGATGCCAAAGTTAATCTTTAATATGTGTGTAGCAATGTACTTCATAAAATCTGAGCCCTGTTGCTCCTCTTCCTCCAGTACTTGTTCAAGATCCCTCACATGTCATGATTTGGCTTAATTTTAAGCTTGCCTGATGCATCCTGCCAAGGTGTATGTCCGTATTTTGAGACAGAGAATACAACTTCTATTGTTTTTTAAAGTATCATTCTTCTAACGAGCTTCAGAGGCATGTGGACTCTCCAGTTCATTTAGCAACATTACTATGTACATTCAATATGCACCTAATAGAACTCTTTTAGTGTAACTGTCTTACCAAGACCAGCTGTAGGTATGATACTGGCACTCCTCGAAACTGGATATGTATAATTTCTACCTGTATTCACCATTCACACTGAGATTTTATCTCTCTTCTGATTTTTCTTGGTGTCTTCCCCAATTCTTGTTCAGTAAAACAACTTGAATTTTCAGCTTTCTGTGAAAAAAATCTGATGGATCATATTTCCTAGAAACAGGTACACATGCTGCGCTGAACTTTATACTTACTTGCTCATTGCATATAAGTGAACGTTGTAACCTCAATTCTACGAACCTTAAGTAGTATCTTGAACAAAATAGAGGTGAAAGAACAGATATAACTAGAAATCTTATATTGCTAACTGTTTCCTTAACACCTAAGGATGTATCCACAAGAGCTACGAAACTGCCTTCATGGGCAGGGAAGAGGAAGGAGCTCCTTTCACAGAGGCACCTGATGTTCTGAAGGAGATCTCCCTCTTCATTGACTATGGGGCAGGAGTGGAGACATAAGCTTTGTGTGGCTGTATCTGAGGGTAATGAGTATCTGAGGGTTATGATTTTTAACTTTTGCTAGAATCCCACCTCCTCACCCATTAACGGGGCAGTCAATTGGTTTGAAGCAGGTTCTTACCTCTCAATTTTTCCCATGTATTCCGTGAACTCTAGCAAACCAAAGCACTGATGGTCAACAGAGTTATGAAACAGCTTAGAAGCCTTTAGAAATATGCATTTAAGGAACAAATCCCTATGTTCTGTTATTCCACTGTATTTGTGATTATTATAAGAAGTAAGTTATTTTATCTTTGATTTCAACACAAGCTGTGCCTGGGCAAAGACCCAGAGGGCCTGACGCAAGCAATTTCAGATGGATTTGGGTCTAAAGGAAAACACAGGCATGAACATATATAAATTCATTTGTCTCTTTCCTACTCCGATTTCAGATATTCTCTTTTAATCCATGATGAGAGAAAGCCAGCCTACAATCATTTTAAATTGTTTTGGAGTGGCCTTTTTATATGTTTCCTTATAAATCCCATAATTATTATGCCTTAAAGCATGTGTTCCTTCCTATTTCTTAGAATCACAGTTTGAAATATTTCATAGCAATAAGCAAACCATCCACTGCAGCTTGTCAAAATTCTGCAAACCACTTTTAAAGGAAGAAGTAAGAAGCAGACAAAAGGTCTGGACTAGCACATAGCTACCTCTGGGAACAACACTTACTGTGATGAGGGGTTATTAAGAAACTCTATTACAGCCCCTCATCTTGCTGTTTCCTTGCTGATTGATGACTACTTCTTGAAAGCTATCACTTTCCAAATTCATCATGCATTTAACAAGCACTTTGCAATTATTGCCGAATTTTAGTATTTTAACTAGTGAACCATGCATTGCTAAATTAAGGAAGAAAAAAAAACCATAACAACATTGAAAATATGTATTGTTATATTGATTCTCAGCAACTCAGCTTATATTGCTGGACTCATTCTGTGTGCAGATAGCTATGTCTCTGAGTGTCATTAAACGATAACCTAGGACCTAACCTTGCAGCCTGTTCCATCCAGGCCTGTGAAATGTTCAAGCAAGTCATTCTGAAAACAGGAGATTCCTGTGTGCTTGTAACAACCTGCCTGAGCACGGAGAATTGCAGAACTCGCAACAACCCTCATCTCTCCAGATCTTAATTTCCAGGATGAGGAATAAAAATAGTAATGTTACTTCTTGCCCTCTAGATTGTCACTGTAAAATTTCAGGCAAGATTATGAGTTGGAGAGTGTGCATGATCATGTGTACAAATCACTGCCTGAGAATTCTCTAAGCATGTGAGTGCTGCTGGTATGGAAATCATTAATAATGAAATAATTCAGTAAAGCAAAACAGCAAGTTCAGAATGGTAAGAAATATTTTTCAGTGAAACTAAAAGTCTGATTTTTTGGCTTATACTGCTGCAAAATGGTTCTGCATTTGCTGCTTTCTGATTTACATGCAATTGTTCACTACATGTAAATTGAAATTAATTGCTTAAGTCCTACTTAGAAAAGCACAGTGGAACATATCTCACTAAAGGTTCTTGCCTACCCTTTCTCTTGTGCAGTTAGAAATCTGGCTGCAGTTCTGGACCATTTGCTAACCTCTGTCCAAGTCTCCTAAGTTTATCCTTTTTTCTGTCCTTTTAGAATTTACATAATAAGCACATCAACAAATACCAGGTTAGATAACAGTATAACTGAAATTTTATTTTTCCCTGAATCGTGCTACCTCCATAGAGCTAGTAGCAGCTGACAGCATGATTAGTAGGTTATGCACAGTTTTGATTAGCACCAAGTATATTTTAATAGACAAGTCAGAAGCAATCTGGAAATGTTTGTTGATAAAGATAATTGGGAAGATAAATTCAAGCATGACTAGAGGGAACATGTGATGATCAAAAGTATGCTTCATGTAGTCAGTTTTAAACAAGATAATTCCACACACTCTTCTAAAATGAATCGCAAACAAACATTGCCCAAACTAGAGTTACACAAATGACCTATGACTCCAGAGCATTTACAGCCTGGTTCACCCTTTAGCCAGGGAAATGTCATTGAAAATCCCAAGTAAATGGGAGGCTGAAAGCCTAAAAAGATTTGATATACTGGTAGCACCAATTTCCAGTATTTTCCCCCTGTTGTCCAGTCTGTTCAGCTATTCAGTGGTATCATTTTGAGTTTCTTTTTTCCTTGTTCATACTTCTCAGTCTTTCAGTGCATTTTTACAGGTGACAGCAGTTAATACCCCTTTCTATAATTTTGTACTTCACTTACAAAGCTCAGCAGCAATTGCAGTGTGCTGCTTCTGAAGGCACTGTTAATCCTCAAAGTATTATCTTCGTTGGCATGCTACAAGGCAGGATGCTGATTCTCAGCTCAGTCTTGACTTTCACAAAACACAGAATCCTTTTTCTGCAATATTTCACATCTGTGATCTGTCAGCAGACACCTCTAATCAGCTTCCTTCTTCAGATAGGAAGGGATACCAGTCTGTTCCACATGAAGACTATTTTCAGGTTAATGTGTTTCCCTCACAGATGTAGCTAGCATCCATTTCATGAATGTGTGAACTCTGTTAGGGAGAGACTTGAGACAAAAAGTCAAAGAGCAAATACATTGCAAAAATGTATTTTTGCTACAAAATGCTGAGCTTAAACCTTTAAAAAAGCAAAAGTAAACTTAGCCCTGATTTGAATTTAGCACTGGTTTGAGCAAGGTATTGTACTAGATGACCAGACTTAACTTAGTTAATAATTCCGTTATTATTTATTCTATTGTCCTGTACTTTGGTAACTAGATAGCTTCATTTTTCTAAAGCACTGCATGCCCAGCAGCCCTCAGTGTATTTGGCTGTACAACAGTCTCTGGTCACCTCAGATGCACAATTGTGCATATATGAAAACAAATAGTTAAGATTTCCATTTCATATTCCAGGCTAGGTTTAGAGAATTGATATGTATAACTTTTGCAGGTTCCTTTAGACACTCCATCTGAACTTCTGATGGAGTAATATATTTTTGTTTATTTCAAGGCTCAAATGTTATCCTTTTTTCCTTGCTTTATCTTCTGAACAGCATATTCTTCTTCAAAACTCTATGCATATCTTATGTCCTTCAATTTGTCTACAAAATAAAAAATTCTCCTTGTTCAGATTTCCCATCCCTGAATTAAAACAATTCACAAAACTAATCTGGAGCAAGGCATCACAGAATCACAGAACCAAAGAATGGTTGAGGTTGGCAGGGACCTCTGGAGGTCGTCTCGTCCAATCCCCCTGCTCAAGCAGGGCCACGTAGAGCAGGTTGCCCAGGACTGTGTCCAGGTGGCTTTTGAAGATCTCCAAGGAGGGAGACTCCACAACCTCTCCAGGCAGCCTGTGCCAGTGCTCCAACACCCATACAGCGAAGAAGGGCTTCCTAAGATTCAGAGGGAACCTCCTGTGTTCCAGTTTGTGCCCATTGCCTCTTGTCCTGGCACTGTCCTGTCACATCAATCACTGCTACCAAAGTCAGAACAAAATTGTCAATTGTCAGTTTGAAGGAACAAGTTTTACATGGATGCAAAAAATGTTGAGAAAATACTAAAATACTATTGAGGATACATTTTTGTCATGGTAATATAATTTGGCTTATTTATCATTCAAAAATTACGTTTAGTCAATAATACGACTTCCACCTCACCCTGCAGATCTGCTGCCATGCGTGGACTTAGGACTTGATGCTTCACTGACATTGGTGTAAAGAGGGACAGATATCAATAAAGTCAATGAAATGATGTTAGTGACAGTGAAAGGAAAATTAATCCCTTATTCTCTGCAGTTGATTAGTTTAAACACCCTGGAGAAAAGCTAGGAGGTATTTCACACACTAATAAGCCTGTCATTAATACAGATCCTGAGGCTGTTAATACTTTGGTAAAAATATTTCCAGCTCTTTATAGCACCAGCATCATTTCATTTGAGAAGGAAGAAAGTTCTAACTCCACTATATTTATAGGTCTATTGTGATCTCTGTTTTCGTACACTTATAGAAGCAGGATAATGAAAAACCTTCCTAGAGGTAAAAACTAAGAAATGAGCCTTTTAAAATCACTAATCAAAATGAAAAACAACATCAGTGAAGGAGGATGAGCGCAAGTATTTATTATATCACATCCTTTGTCTGACTTATTAAGTGACACTACAGATCTATAATTTTTTTTCAATGTCTTTTCCAAGCAGAGCTCAAGTTTGCTGGGGACATAGATCTTCCTTTCCCTTTCACAAAATACAACAGATATTTAATTTAAGCATCCATCTTTATGATTGCAACCAGATAGGAATTTTTAGGGGCAATCCACTGGTGACTGACCATTTTCAGCAGTTTAGTAGGTAGGACTCAGCTGGGATGAGGAGGGTGGACAAAAAAGCGATACCGTCCCAAGCAGACCTTTCCCCTCTGTGGCACTGGCTGGCAAATGTGCCTGTGCTCTTGCCAGGGAGCCCTGGGGCCAGCACCCACAGGAGGGAAGCGAGATTGTGTGCCCCAGGCCGTAGGAGGATGACTGGCTCCGGGCCAGAGCAGGGGCAGCAGGGACAAGAACAGCAAAGGCAAAGGATGGGTGACATGAGTTAATGTGTTTTAGTGATGATTTAATTACCAGGGAGACAAGCTCTGAGCAGAAGAAGCATCAAAATGGATAAAAGCTCATTTTAACCAGTGAAAAGGTTAAATAATTAAATGAAACTATTAATCAGATCATCTTTGACTTTCAGTCTGAGTAGATACCTAGGGATTATGAAAAACAGTGTTCTTTGGCATTTTAAAAAAATATTTATTTGGTGATCACTTGCATTGGACTTTAAGTTTTTCCATAAATAAATAGCCATAATGTTTCTTCCATTTTTTTTTATCCACAATTGTTAAATTGCCGTGTTTTGTGGAGAAATAATTCAGATATAAAAGAGAGATTTTGATAAAGATATCTACATACAATTGCATGAATGCTTAGCCAGCACAGCTGTCAACAATAAGACAGTGGTGAGGCTTACATTTTGTCCTTTCTATCTTTTTATGCTTCTGTATTTTAATATTTATTCTTCACTTAAGTTCTCTTTCTTGGCATTTTTAAACATGGGTCTGTTATGCATGGTTAAGGCTCCATTCATATTTTGGGTGACACAGTAATCGGGCAGTTCTCATGTAGCTAACGATCAGATTGTTATATGAAGGCCTTAATAACATGCCATTTTAAACCCTCCCACATTTGCTAGAACTGTAGTTACTCACAGCCCAGTTTCATTGCGATCTTTATTCAAAACCAGTAAGTCAAGTATGATTTAAATAATTTTCTTAGCTCTCTCCATGGCACTGATTTCTTTTGTTTCTGTAATACTCTTCAAAATGTGAGCAATAATGGCAAAAGAAAAATTCTGGGAAAGAGATATTTGGTGGAGGGGGAAGTTGGGAGTAAAAGGTATATCCTACATCAGTGACACTACTTACTAGTAACCACAGGAAATGCAGAAAGTACACATATGGCATATATATCTAAGCTGAAATCTGGCACAAGGACTGGTGCACCTCAGATATTGCAGTTTCCAAGTCCTGGTTCTGACCCTAACCCGGGTATGCTAAAAAGATTCGTATCTCTGAAAGCAAACAGTGATGGTCTTCATCAGTGGATGCAGAGATGTTATTAGGTATTGATAGAAGGCACTTTGAGTCAACTAGATGTTCTTCAGAGGAGTCATAAATTCTTTGTGTTCCTCTCCTCTTCTGGTGTAGGGCTGAAAGCAGTTTTCTCTGGACCGTTTAATTATCCCATCAGTATATGCTTGGATGCCTGCTAATTCGTGAGCCACTAAGTCTGACTTATAGTGCATCATGTCACTACTGCTAGATGGAAGAATAAAGTGAACAGGTGCTTCACATCACAGTAGTGTTAAAATTTATATAATGGAATTAATACTGTTCCTAAACAATTTCTTTGTTCTCTCTTGGAATGTGTAGATTACCTTCTTATGTTTACACAGCAAAAAATGCTGCCTGAAAACTGCATCAAAAATGGAATTTTCATGGATTTCCTTTTACATAAGCTTCATGTAACATTAGCAAGTACCACAAAATAACACAGCCTCTCCTACTCTAGGTATACAGAGATCATTGTTGCTGCTGAAATTTGGGTCAGTCAATATTGCATTGTTCACATGGTCAAAATTTTAAGAGATCTTAGCAGTTAACCAGTCTGATGCCCCACATGATAAAGACCACAGAATTTCAACCGGAGATTCCTGTCCGAGCATATAGTTTCTGGCTGAGCTACAGAGGAATGTTTGGGAAAAGTCTGCATACTTTAATCGCCTCCTTCTAGTGCCATGCTAAAAAGTGCCTAGTGATCAAAAATACTTAATAAATGATATTAATGAGCCTCTAAACAGGAAGTTTGTTTTTTTTTTAAACAGCTGTGAGCTTCAGAAATTAGTGACTGAGGCTGACCTAACTTCTGGATAAGCTGAGCATACTGATCTGGCAGAACCAGAAAGACAGCATTTCTGAAGTGAACTAGACACTAAATACTAACTGATTGTTACAGATACCAATTTGCTGTGTTGGATCTGGAAATTATTTTGCTCAGAATGCTGAAATAGTGAGAGCTAGTCTTGCTTGTGGCACATTGAAGGTCAATGGGACACATGCTTCCTTCAATGCCATATGTGCTTATGAAAGAAAGCATTTTTTTAAGAACCCTAGTTGTCAACGGAATTTTGATGCAGAGGGATGAGGCATCGAATTCACATCAAGATGCAGAAGCAGCTAAAGCTCTGAGGTTGATCTGCTGCATCTCAGTAATACACCTGTATGAAGATTCTTCTCAAAGGCTTCTGCAACAGTAAAGAGAACTTAAAATATGACGAAAATATTGTTGGTAACAAAAAATAGGTTACTGCCATTACACTGAAGAGGTTAAAAGAGTAATCTACTGAGAGTATGGGAAATCCACACCACACAGGCTTCCTAAGACACATCTGAGAAAGGAACCGCCCCTCTGCTAAAACCAAGAGAAGAAATTCTAATCACCAATTAGGAGAGCTTTTTTTTTTTTTTTTAAACAGTCCAAAAAGTCCAGGAAACATGGGAGTGTAAGCAAAGCAAATCAGAGAAGTGAGATACTGTTTGTCCCTGAAAACTGAAGACGGTATAATCACGAACCGGAGAAATGAGCAGAAGCACGGTTAAAAACTCTTATGTTGGAGGAATACCCCATAAAACAGGGAGCAGAAGTGATTAAAAGGATGTTGACTGATCATTCCCCCCAAAATATGGATAATAACCAACGCTGCTGTAAACAAGAGGAGCAAAATACTTTGCACATTATGGAATTTTGAATAATGCAGTGAAAGGACAGGAGTTTCAGTAGTTAATCTTACGTGTTGACCAGCAGCTTCTCATTTTCCTGTTTAGAAGGAGAAGGTCTCTTGCAGCAGTAAAGGGATCCCTTATTTACGAACTAAACTTCATCGAGAGGCATCCTATTTTAGAAAATCTCTCATCATATTACTTCTCCTATTCCTCTACTTTCAGCTTTGTAGAGACTTTGACTTCTTCCAATCAATGAAATAAACTGTACAGCAAACCCTAGAGAATCTACAGTCCTGTATACAAACTATATACACAGGAAACAGAAGAACCTATTTTTTATTATGTGTTTCTCCTATCAGTATTACAAGTGATATTGCTGACTGCTAAAGTACACGTGACCATATTGAAGATTTTGTTCTGATATTTATTACCAGCTACCTGTTATAGGAAGGCAACGAAAAAAAACTATTCTGTACCAGTTCCAAGCCAGTTCCAGCTGAGCATCAAGATTTCTGGTCATATCTTCAAGCCAGTCTTCCAGGTTGCTGAAGAAATTGTTTTGTTCGCATGCAATAATATATGTCACACACTCCAGTGCTGGACCTACATTCTCAAAACGGACCTGTATATAACAGTTTGTATCTGCATACTTAAATGGAAGCATGAATTCTTTAAAGCTTGAATCTTATCAATGGGGTTAATTTTCTATTGCTTTGGCTATACTAGTATTATTTTTTTTTTCATTCACCAGCTGAAATGTATGAAGAACCTATGAAAGAGTTCAGAACAGTGCCTTGGCGTGTAAATGTCATATCAATGCCAGAGAAAGACTACTTAAAGAATGAATTGGAGACTACAGAGGAAGGCAAATGAATAAACAAACAAAAATCCCTATACATTTTTTCATGAGCAGCAGAACTAAAGAAACCTTCTTTCCAAAAGATTTTTGACCTTAATTATCACCTGCACTTTTCTGGCAACAATCTCAGCTCAATGTACAGCAGCAAGTGAATAAAGGACATAACACTAACAGTCCAGAGATGAGAATGAGAGTGGATTGGCTCTTTTGTAGGATTGTTATGTTTTTCTTCAAATGAGGTACCACCTTAAATCTTGCTTCAACTCATTCTTCCTTCCCATGCATGTATTTCTCGTTCTGATCAACAGTGAAAGTTGTGTCCTAAATTTCATAAACTGAAATTCCACTTCTTTTCTACACATCCTATTCATATATGTACCTTCAGAGGCCAGGCAGTGATCTTGCAGAAGTGATCTGTCAATCGTTTATAAATAAAATTACCTCTTCCATTTCCATTAATTTCTTGCAATTGCAGGAAAAATAGAATGGAAATGTTTGGTGTTTTCCTGCCTTTTCATAGCATTCAGGACCAGGGATGCATTCTGAGGCTTCTTCAGATTCTGAAACAGAGCTTCTGGTTTTATTTCAATTTTTCTACAAATGAACCAGAAAAAAATGCATAAGAACCTCACTGTGTTTTGTATGTGCTCCTTCTCTCTTTCGTATCCATTTAATTCTTTTTTTTTTTTTCCTCATTGCAGATGATCCTTAATCAGTATAATCTAGGTACACCTAACCCATTGCTCTTGAGGTGTCTGCCACATACTGATGTAAGTTTGATATATGCACTGAAGTTATAGACCATATCTGGGGAGCAAATAAAAAAGTTGCATGTCATGCTAGAGAATACTTGAATATAATAAACAAAATGCTGAAAAATTCAAATGAAGAAGTACTGAGGATCGCAAATTGGGATCCTAGTTTACAGCCAAACAGGTTCAGGTCATTTCTGATAACTACAGTTTGTTGTGTTCAGTCAACAGATTTTAACCCAAAGTAAAACCACAGCACTTTCATCTAGCACCAGATATTCATATCTTCTGAAAAATCCAGATCATTCTGGTCATGTAAAAACCTATCTATCTCATAAAATGTGTGCACTTTCAAGGTTGACTGGATGTGTACAGTATCTAATGAAGGCTCCACCTCAACTGTGAGCATTCTCGTCTTCCTACATGCTGTACAGCTTGCTACCCCAATAAGGATGGTCACCTGAGAAGGGAGTAAGTGACTGCAGGACTTTCATAATAAGATACATAGCTGTGCTGAACAGCTGCAGAAAATGTAGCTAATTAAGTCAAATGCTTCAGCCAAAGGGAGTCGAATTATACTCTCTAGAGGTGACAATAGAGGTGAGCAATGTACATTAGAAATATGATTCAGAGTTCACACAACAGCAGCCTATTTTAAAGAAAAAAATAAAAATAAATAAAAATAAAAATAGGAGCAGAAAGCTTCTCATTGCTATCATAAAAACAAAACTCACCTGGAGAACAAAAGCTCTGAGACAACCGTCTTTTTTTTTATTATTATTAGTTGAAGACTTGACTCCTGACTTTACACAGGCTCTCAAGATTTTTTTGGTATTCAGGAATTACTTTTCCACTAGAATGGCTCAGCCTTTCCTATGGGCAGAAAGTCACAACTGCTCTACAGCTCGCAGTTAACATTATGATTTAGGCCAGCTCAGGGTTATAAGGAAAACAGTTACCAAAACTGCAGTGCAACTCTGAAGAATTCATTTATTTCACAGCTGGGATCTGGGTGGCAGATGCACAAGACTGACTTATGCCAGAGTCATTTTGTAGGTGACCAATGCGCCTCAAGAAATGTTTTTGCCAAGCACTGGGCTATCCTTGTCAAGTGGTTTTACAGAAGTTCATTGAACCCTAACTGCCACATTTCCACGGTGTCCTCACGGAAGGATAATGTCATAGTACATCACACATTCCTTAGATGTGTGGACATGAGTGTACTCCAAAACTTGAACACATTCCTCAAATAGAGCCAGATAATCATATGGTAGTCACCAGAGACAATCAATTTATATAAGAGGAAATAGTAAAAGCAAAAAAAAAAAAAAAAGTTAATCAGTTAATCACAGTACTAAATTACACCTGAATAAAATGTCTGTCTTGTAGTACAGATAAAGCAAAATGAAGGAGTTAGGCATACCAAGAATTTTTTAAAAAGCATATTCCTTCCTCTCTGGTGAGTCAAGAAGCTCTTTATGACCCTTCACTTAAGGGTGGAAAGTGAGTTTGCCAACACTCCAACTCTTTCACCAATCATTACTCTATGTGTTTCTTATGTTGGTGACAGGTGTAGGAACTCATCTTTTCAGGTAGCAATTTACTTTTAATTAAAAAAACATCTTTTTGGCTAATCCAGTTAGCTTTTGGTTTTCCTATGTTTGCAAACTAATTTGCTTCAAATTTCAAGCATTTTTTATATTGTATAGCAGACAACTCATATAAACCGTTTAATTTAATGGGGCTTTGGAGGAATTATTTATTACAAGGGTGACACACTCTGCAGAGAGAGATAAATCCTAATGCAAATTCAAACTCTACATACACACAGAGTCTGTCCCAAATTCTAAGGTAAATATTCATTGCACGATCACCCAATTTTTCCAGACAATGTCTCCTAACATCCTGATACAAAAACCTTATCTTCTCATTGCCTGTAATTATACCAGTGAACTTTAAACCAAGCTAAAATCTGAGCAGAATAATTCAATGTTCTGTAGTCTTCCAACGTTATCCTACTATTCCACGACTTGCATTTGCTGATCCCAGTATTTACACAATTCCTTTGCAATATAAGCTCCAGGCTGGTTTAAAATACCTGTTCCCTATCTGCACTTTATTCCATTTAACCTCCTCCATTTCAGGCTTTCCAGCTCACCTCATCTAAATGATACCAGCTGCTTATCCCCAACTGCGATCCCAGAGGACTTCATCGGATGGTAGCAAAGAAATATGAATTTGGGAACCTCATCAGAAGAATGACCAGTATGGGGACATCAGACAGCACTCAGGAATGAGATCAGCTGGGTGGCTGGCTAGTGTAGGGCACACACGAAAAGATTTAAGGTGTACTTAACTGCAGCATAAGCCAGACAATCCTCCTGTTTTGTAGACCAAAAGAGATTTATTTTCTTGTTATCTGCTCTCCTAATTATTCCAGTTCATTAAGCAAACTCCACATTTAAGGCTCTCCTAAAGATTAGTGAGAGTATGCTCAGTGAAGTGCTGTGCAGAGATACCAGCTCAGGCCTGGGAGGAAGTGTAGCTACATTAATGCTGAGTTCCACCAGGGCTTGTTACTTTCTCAGCACTTTAATTTAGCCTGGGCACAGCACCATTCTCCCTTGACTCCTCTGCTTTTAGCTCCATGACTAACTCGGCTGTCTTTCAACATTGCTGCACTGCAGAGTGTAACCAGACCCTAAGTCCTTCTGCAATTCTGCTGCTTGATAAGATGTGCAAAAAGAGAATCCCGTCTTCTCCTCCCCTCCCGGCTTCTCCACACAGTACAAAAATGATCCTACGGGTTTCTCTTCATGAGTCTCCACTTCCTTTTCTCTTAAGCAGCTGAACTCCACATGGCTAGGGCTGTGCTCACTTTGTGTACGAAGCGCTCCACCATGGTTTGGAAAACATCACACGTTGCTCCCAAGTACAGAACGAGGAAGCCACGGTGAGGAAGCGTGGGATGAATGCAAGAGGTGGAGGTGCTTCAAGAGGGCAGATGTGAGACAGAGAGTAATTTAACTGCTCAAAATCATCTGCCGTTGTAGCTGATTTCTGTGCACTGAACATTCTGGGACCCTGAGGAGACTGGTGTCATTAGACTAAAATCTAGCCTTTGTCAATAACTCCTCAGTAAGGCAGTGTATTTCTTTTTGCCTTGACTCCTTTTACTTTACAAGAACACACTTGTTTACAGAAACCCATTCTAATTTTTGTATGCACAACCCTGAAACAAAAGTAGTGCTGACAGCACTAAAATCTGCCCAGCACATCATTCAGAACACCTGGACAAGACAGACTCAAAAAGCAGAAATTTTTTTGATCCAGACAGCGTGGAAGCCACCTCTAACTAAATTAAAGATTAGCTGCTGGCGATTGTTCCTATTATTTGCAAACTTTTGCTAAATAGCAGCCTGTTGTGCTTTTGTTTGTTTTGCTAAATCCTTCAGCCTAGCTGCTACAGTTCTCACTCAGACTATAGGGCTTAGAGAATTTCTTTTGATCTGTTATGAAAAAGATAATATTGAAATAATTAAATAATTACCCTCTCCGAAGGGTAGAGGAAATGTCTGACAAATGCTTTAACTGAAGTCTTCGCATATCAGTCAAAACAGCAGTAGGATATTTCTGCCCACATAGCTGGGAGCATGTTTATTCTGATAACTTCATCCAAGGCCAGCTATGTAAACTCTGAGACTTAGACAACTGGAGGAAAGGGATTGTTACAAAAATCCCCAGAAAAGTCTTCTCTGCCAGAAAGTCCAGAGAAACCCAGTTTAATTTCCATTTACTTCATTTCAGAGGCCATCCTCTAAGCTGTTGTCCATTTACAGTTCCTTTCAGTTCACAGGAAAAATGAAGGCATATACAGAAAATGTAATAGTACTGCAGATGCCAGGGTGGTGGCCAGACAATTTCTAGCAATCGTTACCAGGGCTGAGCTCATCTTCAGTCAAACCACATTACCAGACGGTATGTGCATCTTGCCATCTACCTGCTACCGTGACTGCAGCTAAAATGTATGACCTTACAACACCTTTACCGTGGGCTAAGATAACACATTTCATCTTGCAGCAGGATAAGTCTAAAGTGTGAGCACATCTGTGACTGCAGAGGTAGCTTGCTGCAGCCACTCAGTCACTCTGTAGTTACTTGTCCCTATCAAATGGCTTATCTACACAGCACATTTTTCTGGAGCAGATGATTTCTGTGCACAGCAATGAGGTGTTCATTGGCTTTCTGCATGAACACCTTTGTTAAGATTGTCTATATATTTAATCTAATTTTTAATTAAATTAATATAGATTAATTAGACTAGATCAATCTAATTTTTAAAAGGCAGTTTTATTCCAGCATAAAAACATTGAAATGGAGTTAGTAAACATCCTTCTTCAAGTGCTGCTCAGAGAATGTCTGTGATCACTGTTCACCTTTTATTGCCGTAGCTATTCTGCTAAATCAAGGCACATACTATCAGTATTCCCAGATCGTGTTAGTGAGGAAAATCTATTCTCACACTAACCTCCTTTCAAAAATTCTCTTTATAGAAAAACTTGAACACAGCATTCACACTCGTTAGGACAATAGGGCTCATAACATAACAAGGGTTTCACTTGGGAGTCTAGTTCGAAAATGAAAGGTATCAGTTTGCGTAGGAACTGTCTCTCCAGAAGAAACACGATGCTACCGTAACTCACACGTATACTGCATATATGAATTTATGTCCTTCTTCTAGCTACATAAGAATTTTAGAAGTACAGACAGCACAGCAATGTGTGCAGGGATCTTTCTGAACACTGCTTGCCTTGCAAATGTGAATTACAGGCTAGTGCCTTTTACTATGATGGAGCACTTACAGCTGTTCCTTACAGTATTTAAGGTTGAAGCTAGATTCCCTGCAGGAACCACGATGAATGACAGAAAAAAGTATGGCAATAGGAGATGCATTTAGGTAAAAGGGAGGTTTGAGCCATGCCAGATTCTGGCTTTTCAGGCACATCACTTGGAATATTTTCCCAAAGAATATACACATAGGACAATGATTCAATGGTTTCTCAAGACCAAAGGTTGCTCAAACAGATAATGAAGGAGTAGAAAACACATGCAAGACAGATGTTCAGACATTTACTTTCTTCATGCCGTTCCTCATGACCTGTCACTTACCTTCAGTGAAATTTAGTAATATTCTTCTTTCCCAAGAGCTGTTTGTGAGTTGTAAGAATACAGTCCTTGGGACTTTGACATTGTAATTTATTGCTGTGACAGTAACAGAGATATTATAAATTAAGATCCCACAAGGTCTCCATGCCTCTAGACAGAGGATGTGAAGGAAAGGGGCCAAGAAATTATATGTGAAACTTAAGAAAATATGGATTTTCTTTCAAACCATCAGGAAAACAGGGTTTGATGCTGTTCCAGCTAAAATCTGTGGGAGTTTTGTCACTGACATCAATGGGAGCAGAATCAAGCACAGTTTGTCATGGAGCTTAGTGTGCAAAACCAAGAGATGTGTGCAGCAAAGTATTCCGCAATCCCTTGTGAAAAGACCTCTCCTGGATTTTGGATGCGTTTGCTGTTGTTGCTAGTTTCCTGCAAGAGCTAAATGTCAAGAACGTGATAATGTTTGGTAATATCCAAAGGATATCATTCTGCTTTCAATAAAACAGATTTGGCTATTTTCCTCACTCAGTGAAGTCAGATGGTCCCAGAAAGGCTTTGCTTGCAATTACACTCTCTGCTAAGATGACACAAAAGCTGAGTGCCAAGTCAGACCAGCTCTTTCAAAGGGCTTGAGACTAGATCCTTTGGCTCTCGCTCACAGAAGTGCTGCTCAGTCACATAGATAAGTTTGAGGAAGGATTTTTTTCATGCTTAAGACTGAAGGATTAGGCTGCAAAAGAGAGGAAACTGATCCCAAGTGTCAGCAACTATTTCTCAATGTTTTTTTGTTAGTAAGCAACTGCTATTATTGCTAAAAGACTTTTTAAAATGAACCCTTCACACTGAACAGCACAGCCACCTTCAAGACAGTCAAAGTTAGGGGATGTTATAGCACTTAGGATAGTTATCCTTTACAGCAAGGGATTCTTAACATAGAAAGAGAGGAGCTCTTTTCATAAACCTTTTCAGACACTGTTCTGAAAAATGGCCTCTGTTGTTACAATCATGCTGCAGAAAGGAAAAGGAAGGCACAGGGACGTAAGCAACATTTTCAAGGTAAAGCTATTAGGGAGTTACTCTATTATGGTGACATGGATGCCAGAGCATGTCTCTGCCCTTCCAGGCAGTCATGCTCTAGCAGGAATTGTATGCAGCACTCCCAGCACCTTTATCGTACGGATGAATATTGTGCCTTCATCTTTACAGCAAACCCATCACAGCCCTCAAGCTCAATGTACAATCCTCGAAGTGAGGGTCTTGCACTCCTGTCTGCAGATGAGCTGAATGTGCAGTGACCACACGACACCATCACAAAGCAAGTTATTCTTGATGGCAGAATTCTGCCATCAGTATTTTAATCAAGTTACAAGCCAAGATGTACGTCTTACGTCTTCAGTGGTTTTCTGGGTCTGTGACAGATATTCTGCATAGATTTACAGGGCACTTTGCCATTGTTCTATTTCTCATATTTTATATTTCCATATATCATCTTGAGTTCAGATAAGTTTCTGCTGTCTGCATATGATGCTCCTTGCATTCTCAGACAGGAATGAATATAGTGTAATTTCAAAACAAAAGAAGACAGAGAAAAAGAGACAAAGAGAAATGTTTGTGTGGACAATGGAAGCAGCCTTAAAAAGAGAGAGAAACAAGTTGGCTAATAAAGTTTGGAAACCTGTGAAACGTGCTCTAAATTGCTGTTCATTATACAATAATGGAAAAAATCTAACATCAGAAATCTCTGTAAAAGTTATGAACAAACACCTAATGTGGAGGAATTCTTATTGCCATTAAGTTTAAAATACTCATTTTTTCACCCTTGCTTCTGCACAGTACATTAGTCTTAAAACTCTTGTTGACCTAAATAACGTGCCTTTTAGGTTTGGTGTCATGAGCAAATGCAATTTTAGGGAGCAAATTCTACAGCTTAAAAAGGAGGGAGGCCCCAGTAATAGTTTTACTTGTAAAAATAAAAGCTGTTACAACCTGCTGTGTTTGAGTCAATACTAGAGGACACGAACTAAGGCAGTATGGACAAATACTGATACATACAAAAGATGTGTTATATTTAAAATTACATGTAAAAGAAATAGTTAAAATCTTTGTTGTAACTGATACATACCCAGCTATGGTTATGCCATGTGACACTGCAATGAAGAATTTTTATTTATTTATTTGTAATATATGTGTGCTATAAAATTACTGCTATAACACCAAGATTGTATGCATTCTTTTAAGGGATGTCAACTACTTATCTTAAAGGCTTGCCATTTTTCATTTCGGAGCCCAATATTCCTATCGTATATAGTTGCTCCTCTTTGGTCCACAGCAGAACTTTTAGAAAACGCTGAAAAAAATTAGGAAATTCTCAGTATTAAATGTCTACATTCAGAGATTAAGTTTCCCAGAATTATTTCTTCTTGCTAGCACAGAGCTTTCCTTAAGTTACCCATTACACAAGCATTCAACATTTGATCAGAACAAGCAGCCCAATGAATGTGCTTACTTTCCAGACATATAGTTGTCAGGTTACAAGGGTCTAAGCTCAGTTGCATTAGTTTCTATCTCCCTTTTCTAGTGCAGTGCCAAGCTGTTCTCCAATTTTCAGATCCCATGCATTTCATTTAAGGAACTGATGAGAAACTATGGTGCTACTAGCACACCAGTGGATCAGGAGATAACAGAAAAGGAGGAGCAAAAACCTCCCTGATGCTGAAGTCCTACTCAGGAGGTCTGCAGCTCTTCTTTGCTATTGTGACCACAGAAAAGTGCCCTATCACGTGAAATCCCCATTGCATGGAGTTGGCCCAGAGGGAAATCCATTCCTCAGATCCCCTTCATGTCAGGGTTGTTTTCACTTCCTAAGATAATCTACCCTTATAATTGCCTATTACAAAAATAGTACAGCTCCTTTGAGCAGTTTCTAGGGTGAAAAAAATGTGGCTAAGAATTGTTTGGGTCCATTGCTTAGTTTTGCAGATAAAACTCTGGTGCTTCTTGTTCCTCCACTTTCAGGGCTGTCATCTGTAGAGTCTCCTGGTGCTCCACAGTTCCTCTGTTCTTGCAAACCCCCATAGGCAAAGACCAAACCAGCTGGTGAGAGAACATTAGCTGTGGAACTGGTAGCACAGAGAAAACACCCAGCTGTGAATGAATTGCAAAAGCCATCAATAGCACAACCGGCCACCTGCCCTGCAGGCTCTGTGAACACAGGGAAATGATGAGAAGCAACTTGCTGAACTTTAGTCCAGAGAAGACAAAGGTGAGTTTGCAAGGAAGAAGCAAGGATTTTGGAGTTTGGCCATTATGTAGATGGAAGCTACATAAGTACTTTGGTAAATAACAGATACTCTGCACGGAATAACAAACTGCACCTTGCAAAATTAATTCAGTAATGCTATTAATTATTAACAGTAAGCCACTAATTATTATTACTTATAGTCATTATTTTAAATAACTTCAACCTGAAATTCCTAGTCTTATTATCTCCACATATGAAACAACAGATAATGAATATATTGTATTTAGAATTCTCTGCCTCAACAATACCCATAAAAATCTTATGAGAATAGGATAGAATAGTACTTTTATTTTTGTGTACATTTACTTCAGAAGTATTGACATTGGAATAGGTATGTATGCTGTGTGGTCAACTGAGATTTTTAAAGTTTAAAGATTTTTTAAAGTGCTGATGCAGGGCTAGATTTCCACTCGTTTTCACTGTAATTTCTTCTCACCGTATTCACCTGGAGAAAAAAAAAACAACCAACCATACGAAAAACATTTTTTTTTCATTTCTAATTTTAATGTTATTGTATCAGTTAATCTCCTGAGTTTCTTTCATGCCAGACTTATATCATTGCTATTGCCTTTTCAAGATGGTAATTGGGAGTGAAAGGTAGGTTTTTCCTTTGGGTTTGGATTCAGCATAAATATGGAAAAGATAAAAAAGAGAGAGAGAAGCAAAGTAAAGCAAACAGCAGAATGACTCATCTTACTAAGGATGAATATTCTCCTACTAGTAACATTGCATGGGTGAATTGAAAGTCAGATCTGCTGTCATGCGTCCACAGTGCACTGGAGGAAAACAAAAAAACAAAGACTTTTGGCTGTTGCTTCACAGCGTTACACGAAATGGTACAGTATTAGGCATGTAGCACAATGAAACAAAACAAAAGCATAACAGATTTTGAAAAAAACTTGATTGGTAATCGGCAGATGACAGGTGTTTCTTGCTTTCACAGAGCAGCAGTTGTGGGTTTCCTAGTGACTCCTCCTGAGCCGGGCACTGGCACAGAGGTCCTTGCTTTTCCATAAAGGACCACTGAAGCCAATAGAATGGAGTGTTAGATGGAGGACTTAAACCAGATGAAGCTGGAGCAGTTACCATCTATGTTTAGTTTTTACAGTAGTTAAAGAGTGATGCAAGACATTTTAAGTCCTTTGAAACACTCAAGGATAAGAA
The DNA here is from genome assembly GCA_013399475.1 of Chauna torquata. Lineage (NCBI taxonomy): Eukaryota > Metazoa > Chordata > Aves > Anseriformes > Anhimidae > Chauna > Chauna torquata. The sequence continues at coordinate 231,471 of VXAL01015067.1, forward strand.
GATGACACTTAAGGTTAGGAGTTGTTTTGCTGAAGCAAGAGATCCAAGCACCAAAAACACTTGCCAAAATCTGATGTCATATTAAAGATAATTCCAAGTAACTTTTATGCTTCATGTATATGCTTTTGTTTGCCTAGGTAGCAAGAGTAGAAGAAGGAAAGCGTAAGAGTCGTATTTTGTGGTTTGAATGCAGCTGACTCTTCAGAAGAACACCTTTAAAAATATATTGCCTTCTGCAACATAGCGCTGATTTGGTTGACAACCTCAGATCCTACTGAATATCTGTATAGAGAAAGAGATAGAAAGATAATGTAAGAAACAGCAAGACAGGGTTAAGTATAGCTTCAGGGATTTAAGAAGTATGGTAAGAAAAGCTTTGAGTTCATTCAATGGCTCATCTAAACTTGTTTCTTGATAGTCAAGAGATGCCCACCATATTGCTATGATATCCTTGTGCAACATAGCTCTCTTACCACCCTCCCTATCATCAGTAGCAGAGGCATTTAAAATAAAGAAGTATGATGTGCTTCAGTTAACTAAATCATACATTTTCTTTCTTTTCCTAGTTCCATTTTTCCATTTCTGAATAATTTTCTTCCTCTCTGTTTCTATCTTATTTTATTTTTCAAATTAATTTCTTCATTTACATTTAGGTAGGTAAGCTATTCTGTTTTTAATAATACCTCTCTCTTTTTCTCCGTCATCTGCTGCTGGCTTACCCGTTTGTTCTTTCCAGCTCTTGCCTTCCTCTCTTTTCTTTCCATCCTCTTTATTTCTGCATTATCTGGCTCTGTTTCTTCAGCTTTATGTCCCATTATTCTTCAACCCCAGCCAAACCGCATCTCTCTCTTAAATGTCCACACATAACACTTCACAAATTCCCAACACCTCAATGCAAGGCAAACACATGTTTTTTTCCAAGACTGAGAGGAGAAAATGTTTTTATTCGACCAAGATAATTAGCATACGTACTAGGGTAAGAGGCTCTTGCTGCTTTTTGAGCGTGTACTGCTCTTAGTCATACTGTCTCCTGTGCAGGTGGTTGCCCTGACTAAAGATGACACTGTCATACCTACAACAGCAATGGTACCAAGTGACCAGGGAAAGGACCCACATTTATTTCTCACTTGAGCTCCAACAGCAAAGGTCTAGATTTCCTCTCTTTATAAAACGTCAGCTGTTAATTTAACAGACTACAAAACATCTCAGCTGGACACCTGTATAGACACAGAAAAGCAAAATCCTAGGGCTTCCAGCAAAAATCTCCCTGCTATTTTTTTAAGTCTCTTTTCACAATGAAAATGTTTGGGGGGAAAAGAAAAAAAATGAAATAAAAGCTGAGGTTAGTTTTGACATTAACAGACTTCCAGTTTTTAGGGAAAGAGCAGTCTGACTGCAGGCTTTGCAAGCCTTAGAGCTCCACTTTGACCTCACAAGGCTTGTGCACTTTGTCAAGACCTCCCAGCCCCTCCCAGGTTCCCAGAGCAGTGATGGGTGCTTGAACTTATGAGGCAAGTATTAGCAAGTGCTGCAGTCAGTGGGTGGCAATGTAGAACTGGTGCCATTTTGCATACGCCAGGGAGGAGCGAGGGAAGATCTGTAGGTGACGAACAAAACCCCTTTGGATGGTTAGTGCTCTTTGCTCTCTTCCTATGCAAGTCTCCTAGAAGAGGCTTCAGGCCTTGAGAAAAAAACAGTTTTTCTGTGGCAGAAGAGCACAAGCAGAGTATATCGCTACTGCTGTCAGAAGTGTTAACCTTACCTTCCTCATTCCATTTTACTCGACAGGCACACCTCAGGGTGAATGCAAACTACATGCCAGACTCAGAGACTTGGCTGTCCTTGTATCTCTGACAGAATTCTGCAGGAGCTGCCTCAATATTTCATTCTGTATTGGCTACAATTTTAAATAACTCTGATTATCATTAAAAAAGCTACAGCTTTTGTTTTGAGATTTTTTTTTTTCAAGGCTTGGGAAAAAAAAACCACACACATCTGATTTACCCAGGGGAACAATGCATGGGTTATTATTAATTACCATTTCATGAAACTGAAAATAATCTCTTGAGTTTACAGAATCAAGAAGGTGAATCATCATAACAATACTAATAACAGCTACACAAACCGCAGTACACTGAGCCAAGTTTGCAATATATTTAAAGGTCTGCACAAAAACCGTGCATCCTTATTTGTGGTTCTGGAGTTGGCAGTGAAATAATGGACATATTAGCTTCTCAGATGTTTTGTTAAGGGCAAAGGCTGATGTCCTACTATTTATTTTGATGGCATCTTTCAACACGTAATTTTAAGGCTTATCTTTCCTGCAGCCTAAAAACGTGCTATCCTTGCAAAGAAAGGACAGAACAAGGTGTTACAATTTTGTCAGGGGATGCTTGGACTCAGGCACTATCTCCAAAGTCCTGCTGCTTGCCAAAGACCATCATACTGGTACAACTCACTGGAAAACATTACACATACACTCTGCATTTCCAGCTACCAACTGGTCCATGCAGTTTAGTGGTACTGTGTTACAGTAATAGATACTCTAAGAATATTCCAGTATCCCTATCTAATGGCAGCAGAATGCTGTAGGGTTTTCCAGATGTCCTAAAACTACCATTAACACAAGCACAGGTAAAGGTAAAAATAAATTATTTATTAATGCAATCCAGACACAAACTATTCACAAAGAATTTTCAGTTGCTCATGAAAAAAAATTATAAATAACTGACCTTTAACTACGGTTACTCTGAATGAGCTCTAAGTGATTTCTCAGCATCTCTCAGCTATCAATCTGCCAAGGAGATGTCTCAACTTTTTCCTTGGGAACCTTGTTCTTAGGTAAGACCTTCATCTTGCAGCTTGCCTTTAGGGAAGATTGTGGTAGTTTGGGAGCCTATTTAATTCACATACACAAGCTTCTCTGAGGGGCCAACTGAGATTTAAATTTCTCCATCATGAGCACCGTCATTCAGGAGTCCTATGAATATAAATTAGTTAGGTTTTTGAGCTCAAGTTTTTTTCTGAAGGATTATCTCCCACTCTTATATTTTTTGACTTGGTGATGCCACTGGGCATGGTGGGATAGAGTGGCTGCAGATCCATACCGCCAGTGCAATCTCATAACCATGATTCTCAGGCTGATGTATTTCTACAGCACACTAGCTAACATATAAGACAATGTAGGACATAAAAAATAGATTGGGATTCTTTGCTTCTTCTCACGTCTAATCAGATTATTAGTAAAACAGAAAAATCACCACTGAAATAAGGAGTTGTTTTTTCACATTTCTGAGGTGTCCCAGGTTGTTTCCAGCATCTAGGATCTATGGATATTTCTGAGTCAATGAATATAACATCCCATCACTTGTGTCCTTTATGTTTTCGCATGAAACGTCCACCCCAGGCATATTACTCAAGTGTTATTTTTGTCATTAAACTTTTCAAGTCTTTCTTTCATTCAGTAACTGCTTGCCATCAATTCAAGTCTATCTCCCATTTCAGCAGATTGGATGTAAACTTTCTTCAGAAGACAAAAAGCCCACTTGGATAAGTATCTGACTTCTGACTGACAGGACCCAAAAGCTAGAAAGGAAGTAACAGGGCAGTGCAGATATATACAAGGGATGAGGAAGAACTAAATTAAATATTTGTTCAGACCAGGAAAGTACAAATCTGAGGGTGACTGTTATTTCAGCCACAAATTCTAGTCTCCATACTAGTCTCCAACCTTAGATTTTCAAGGCTCAACTGGATCAAGGCTGAGTAACTCAGTCTGAGCTCCTCGTTGATCCTACTTTAGGCAGGAGGTTGGTCTAGAGACCTCCTGAGATCCTTTGCACCCTGAATTACCCTATGAACCTGTGAATAAGACAAAAAGACTTCAATCTCTAGTGGCAATATAATTTTGGGCTTATAAGAGCAACCAGTAATCAAATTTAAAAGATCTGAAGTTTAATCTTCCTCCTCACTATCCAGTTATGCTGCTCTAATCTTCACACCTCCTGGCCCTAGCTCTCAACACCATTCCTCTACGTATGCACTCTTGTGCTTAGGACCAGCCAATTTAAAACCCAGTCCCAGCTTGTCCCCTCTTGGTGGGTTGCACCTCAGCCTTCCCTGGCTCCTTGATGTCACTTTGCTGACACTGGAGTAGGCAAGGTGTTCTTAGTGGAGGTCAGATCAGAAGGTACAGTGGGACTGAGTGGGAGAAACACGTGATAAGAGTGGAAAGTGCCTGCTGCTTCCCCTCATAGACTTTCTCAAGCCTCTCAGACATTTCAGAGAAGTGACTTTTGCTTTAACAAAAAAAAACACTATGAATGGCTTAAATTATTTTTAAAGTATTTGCAATTTCTGAAACTCATAATTGGGAAATAGCTTTAATTCTTATTACAGATACAAAAGAGATGGTACAGAGCAAAAGTGTAAAATATTTTCAGCAAAAAAGGTTTCATTCTTCATGACAGCTTTTTCAAAGGGAAATTCATGGCCTGAATTTTTCAACATGATCTGGTGTCTGAAGAGCTTAGATTGAACCTTTCACAAGGAACCTGCTTTCCCAAGGGCCAGGTCTTTTCAGCATGACCAGGAAATAAGAGGTAACAGAGAGAACTGGGTACTTTAATAATGAAGTTTCAAAATTTGCCCAAACCATAATAGAGCTTGGAGTCTGAAACAAGAGTCATTGACCCTCAGTTTTGTTGTTGTTGTTGTTGTTTGTTTGTTTGTTTGCTTGTTTTTGTTTGTTTTAAAGTGTAGCCTATGTCCTCCTCTAAACAAAGATTTTCAAACATATTGCAGCATAGTTTGGTGACAAGGCAGTAGGTCAAACATTTAGTGGGGAAAGACCTGGCATTAGGAGTTTAGGGGGTTGTTTCCAGTCTTCTCACTTTTAATAAGAACTTGCAAAGAGTCTGGCCTCAGTTTCAATGCATCCAGTGATAGTTTAATTCTACTCTGCCTCTCAAAGATGGACAAAGGTCCTCATGTTTCAGCCAGACCAGGCAAGGGGTGGGAATGGAAGGCATGAAGTGCCTTTCAGGAATCCTCTCAGAGGACCATTAACCAACCTAGGAAATCCTCAAATGGTTTCGTGTTTGCTCCTGAGAAATTAGAGGAAGGTTTAAGGAAACTATCTGTCTTCACAAAACATTTCTGAAGTGTTACTGGAAATGAAGTGTCTGAGAACTGAAGAATAATGAGAAGAACTGTAGATATGAGGAAGCTTTCTAAGGTGTTCTTTAGGCATATCAGAATTTCTCCCTGTTTCTGATCTTTCAAGGAAAAGAATCTGAAAAGGCTAGACAAGGAATCTGATATATATGAGGACGTAAGAACAAGGTGAAGAGGTGATTAATGCTTCTCCTGTGCTTGGAAGGAAGCTTGATAACTCCAAATTTCTGCTTTTCAGCCTTATTATTTACACTTTCTGTGACAAACTGTTTCTCACGAATGAGTTGGATTTTTCTGTTCCATGGAAGCAATGAACAGTAGAAGAGTTCTACATCTTGAAATAACTCTTTTTGTCATTCAAGAACATCAACTCCAATTTGAATCAAATAGTCTGTCTGATCATCAAATACTGCCACCCTCAATGCTGTCTCTCTTTATCACAGACATTTCTTTACCCCACGAAAGCCTCTGTGAACCCAGCCAACAAAAACTGTTAATATTTTATGGGGTTTTGGTAATAAAAAAATATTCTGCATCTGTTTTGACATTGTTGTTTTAAGGGTTTATGATCAATCAGGCACAGGTAGCTGTGAGCTCAAAGACTGTGATAAATGGTAGAACATATGATGTATGTCCTGGTTTTGACAATAGGTCTCTAAATAGGTTCAGCAATGCATTTAGTTGTTTAAATATTCATACCTGTTCCCCCTCAAGCAAGCTTTAATACATTTAATTTGGAGGGGTAAGCAAACTCATAATTTGTCTCCCCAACCTCAAGAACCATGTCATTACTATGTCCTCCTAAGGTACTGTTAGCAGTTCCATGCTGTCATTCTGCAAGATCTATTACCCAGAGGTAAGTTAATTATTAGTTGGAAGAAAAATTTATGATATGCTGTGAAGCTTCACATGAACTGTTGCTTGGAGAAGCAAAATAAAATTAAAAGAAAAAAAAAAAAGAGGAGAGAGAATAAGTACATGTTAAGCCTTGGGCATTACATTTACATTTATGAGATCCTCTATAATTTACTGCTCCAACTTGTTTTCCGAAAATTGCCATGGGTTTGTTTTAGCTAAAATACAATATAATGTCTATAACAATAATTTGTTTAAAGTGAGCCTTACCCTGTGACTATTCAAGCACAAAAGTGGGTTTCCCATAGCAAAACTCAAGCCATAGCAATGGTTCAGATCCATCCCTATGCAGCCGTAAAACCCATATGTGTACAATCCCCTACCCGTCGCCATTCATCAAAAGCTACATCAAGTCTTCAATATAACCAGCTACTCAGTTTTCGCTGTGTGTCTGAAGATGTAGCCAGGATTACAACATATCCTTGCAAGAAGGAGGAAGCTGGCCATGGGCAGTTTCAGCCCTTGATAGTCCATACCAGAGCAGCCACACAGTCCCCTGGGTGCTGTTCAGGGGCAGAAAGTTCTGCATGACATCCATTAATTATTCCTTTTTTATTGCCACTTGTGATGTCAGTAATGGTGTGTTAACATGACTACTTACAAGCCAGAAGTAAAGACAACAGAGTAGATCAGTAGCTGATCTAAGACTAAGATCACCTCTCTGTTAATACAACACCCCTTCACGTCTTTCAGTCTTTCACCACATAAGTATTCATTGACAATTAGTAACCATTGGTGAATGTTGACTCCAGTGAACTACACTAGTATGATACTCGGGAATAACTCCACAATTCCTGTGCCATTTATAGCTTCAGAGATTCTGCCGTCTCAGTTCAGTGCAAACTCATGAACTAAAAGAGGTAGTATTTTTCTAATGTAATTTTTCAGCATCAGTACTCTCTCCAATATGAGTAGAATGGTTTAAAGAGTGATATGTATAGAAAAGAAAATAAATAAAATGAGAATAAAGCTTCATCATGAAAACAAATTTCTCTGCTTATTTTAGGTTGACAGGAAAGCACTGACTTAAAGAATTACTGCAGAGCATCTTACATTTCTATAAAAATTTTCAAAGAAACAAAAATTGTTTGGATCATTGAAATTATTTTAAATACCAGAGTGGTTCTTACTGAAGAAAGAGAACACCCAAATCAAGGTTGATTTATTGGCAATGAAAAATGAAATTTATTTTTGTGATGTCAGAAATTACTTTCTTTCCCCTTACTCACTAAAGATAAACATGTTCTCCCAAAACGTTCCCATGACATCCACTACATTTCTTTGTTAGTAAAACTTGTTCTTGAACAGCTCCCATAAATACAAAAGAAAACTGGATTTAGAATTTGAAAGTCAGAGAACTCTCTTCTGAGATAGCTCTCCAAAAAAAGATTGTAAAGTGGGAAAGCACTACTGATATTCCCAAAAGATATATTTCCATGAGTAATTTTTATAAACTGTGATTTTGCCGGAACAAAATCATAAGGAGAACATTTTTGAAAGTGGTGCCTTGGGAACTATATACGTAAATGCTGTTGTTTGTTGACAGGATTTGTGAAGAGAAGTCTCCATGCACTGTGTTACAGACTGAGCACCGAGAGGATTAAAACACGCTGAATGTTTCTTTTTCAAGCCTTTTTATTTGTATTCCCTTTCTTCCCCCTCAGTGTTCAAGATGACACCATCTTCACAGCTAGAGGGAGCTGGCTTGTCATGAGGTACTTGGGAGCTGCAGTTGGTAAGTGCATGTGCTTTCTTACTCTGACATACAATCCAATACAGCAGTTACATAGTTTGTCAAATCCAGAGCAATCTTAGGAAGCCAGAGAGTTATTCAGGAGCTCCATAAATTCAGTGAGGAAAATCAGAAGGACCCATGACTACCAATTAACAGTTTAAAAAGGCCAATCTAGAACAACACGAGAAGGACATAGACCTGTTAGAGCAGGTCCAGAGGAGGGCCATGAAGATGATAAGAAGGCTTTGAACACCAAGCCACTGTGAGGAAAGACTGAGAAAGTTGGGGTTATTTAGCCTAAAGAAGAGAAATGTCTGAGGACATCTTATAGAGGCCTTCAAGTACTTAAAGGGGGCCTACAAGAAAGCTGGGGAGGGACTCTTTATCAGGGAGCATAGTGATGGGACAAGGGCTAATAGTTTTAAACTAAAAGAGGGTAGGTTTAAATTCCTTCAGATAAGGAAGAAATTCTTCTCGATGAGGGTGGTGAGGCACTGGACCAGGTTGCCCACAGAAGCTGTTGATGCCCCATCCTTGGAAGTGTTCAAAGCCAGGTTGGACGGGGCTTTGAGCAACCTGATCTAGTGAGAGGTGGCCCTGCCCATGGCAAGGGAGTTGGAACTGGATAGTCTTTAAGGTCCCTTCCAACCCAAACCAATCTGTGATTCTATGGACATGAAACCAGCATGAGAAAAGAAGCTAACCTGAACCTCATCCTGGCAATGCTTCACCTTGGGTTACCTCAGGAAGCGAAGCTGTCTTCCTTACCTTTGGTACCAGTGACAGAAAGAGAGAGGAAGGGATGCGCAGGGCTCTTTCTGCCAAAAGCTCCGGCACTGCATGCGTGCCATTGCATAGTGATAGCTGCAGCCAGACCAAATGGCCAAGACGTGCCTGCTCACTGCTGCCTTGTGAAGAAAACGCCACTCACTGGTGAATGGTTTAGTGATTCCTCAGTGATCTATTTGGGTTTTAAAGAAAATATAAGGTGTCCATTATTAGGCCTGAGTGCTCTACAACATTTGAAAAATGCAATTTATAAATCAAGAGTCGAAGCAGAAGGTAAAATTTACCCATCTGCCAAAAGCCAGCACAAAGTCAATGTACCATTTACTTCCTCAAAAGAAGTTTAAGTGAGACCTAGGGTTACATGCTAGCCGAAAGGATGAGCTTCAAGATCATTCGGATGGAAAATAATCATCTTAGAAATGAATGCTCTAATAGAGGAAAAGGAGAAGTTTCTTGCCACTATGAAATAAATAATCCCCCCAGCTAGTATTACTGTGATATATGTCTGCAGAGAGTTAGAAAGAAAGGAAGTGTAGTTCTGCAGTGTCACAGCCAGGAAATTGAATGACATGTTAGCTTGAAAGAGATGCTGCATTCCAAGCAGAAACAGTCCTGCATATTCAGAAAAATAAAACAACCTAACCGTGTTAAACTCCTTTGAAATGCAATTTAGTACTTCTTCAGTAATTCCAGGGGAAATAAAAGATTTATTTTAAATTCTCTTTCTAAATGCCATCTAGCTATATCCATGATAGCTGTTTCTAGAAAAAACAGGCAGAAATAACTTTGGAGTGGTAGTCAGTGGTCTTTTTTCTTGTACACTGCCTGTCCTTAGGACAACTTCGCCCTTGCTCTTGTCCTCATGTTCTCATTTCCATGAATGAAAAAATGCCACTACTCTGAACTGATAGCATCTTATATAGAGTTAGGACTGGCATAAAGGATTGTTTCACAAGGTGTCAGGGTGATAAAGGATCACAGGACAGCAATCAAGGCTATGGAACTGAGAAGCAGCAGATGGGCTCTTCTTACCAACTTGGGGTTAAATGCTAATGGCTGAAGGCTTCATTATTGGTTTGTTTTTTTTTTTATGTATATATGCATATATAAATATGTATATGTATACACATTTTCAGAAGTTTTTTGTGTTAGACCTACAGCTCAAATAGGGCTGCTCAGTGTTTCTGGCAGACTCTTCATCTGCATAGTGTCATCTATTTAATTAGTCATATTTTGACGGATGGTGGCTAGTTCTAGTCTGCTTTTATTGACTGCATTTTCAAATAATTATCTGGGGCACATCTCTGAAGTTCTTTTGTATACATATATATATATATAAGCCTATAAATAATACATTTTTCACTTGATTCTAAACAGTAACAGATTATTCAGCAGGGTCCTACTTGTTTCTCTAAAACTCAGGAGAATGCTCCAAGGAAACTAACTTCAGAAAACTGTGAAGGTGCAGACGGACCACTGCACTGGACTCTGATATGAGACTGAGCACAAGCACAAGAACCCATTCCTAGGCTCTGCCACAGCCCACCCTGGCAAATACGAGTATTTCTGAGCAATGCCCCTGCTTGAGTTACCTGAAACTCAGAGCCCATCGCTACACCAAGGACCTATCACAGGATTTAGCTATAGGAAGCAGAGGAGGACGAAAAACAGCTAGCTCAAAGGAAACCAGAGAGTCTCAGAGCCAAACTGTAGCTGTGGTGCTGCATAAATTTGGAGGCAAATGAAGATGTGAATTGTGAGAGCCGAAAAGCTTTGAAGTCATTCCTAGACTGTGTCCAGACAACTGAAAAGAAGGACCTAAGTGGACTGGAGAGAAAACACTAGTCAAGCCAGAAGTTTCCAAGATTCACACATCACTTTGCAAACTATTGTGGATCTGCTACAAAAATGAACATGTCCAGGACAAAATTAAATGTATAAAAGCATACATGTCAGACGACCATTTTACCACAAGCCTGCTACTTCTTCTACATAGTTTATGCAGTTAAATGTCTGCATTCTTCTTCTTTTTTCTTTTTTTCCTACAATAATTTGCAAACAAGACAAAGGATAGGAAAATAAAATGCAAAGATGAAATCTAAAACATGTAAGTGCCGTAATATTCATTTCAGCTTAGAACATGACAGCTTTGCAGCTACAAGCTGCACTGACCAATTATGCCTCATGTCTGAAAAGACTATACAGTGCCACAACAATATGACAATCATTATAAAGCAGTTCATGAGCCTTGTTAGACTTAATAGCTCAATAAAATTGTAACCCACAAATGCTTATTTGAAATTCACCCAAACATCTTATCTTTAACATTAAGGCTGGCAGCGTCATTAATATAAGCTTTATTTTTAGATTTATGATATTTTTGGTGCCACCCTGATTAGAAATACCACAAGAATTGCCCTTCTCACACTGTGTTTTGACATGACTTTTTTTCAGTCAATCTGGTAACAGGAATCTCAAAAGGGAAAATAAAAAGAAGTTTATTTTTTTTCTGTCTTCAGAATAAGATGCATACATGGTTTAAGCTAGTCTTATGTTTCTGAACCTACTTTTCTCACTGCATCACTGTCTGCACCTCTAGCAAACACAAGCCCAATTTTCAGTTTCCTTTGTGCATTTACATGCATACACATTAGTACATGCTATAAATCTATCACTTGATCATTGATATAATAGTTATATGCACAATCTAAAATGCATTTTTCTACACGGGCACAGGTAATACAGGGCCACAGATACACACATGTAAAAAGTCTGCTTTAAAATTATTCATAGCTTTGAAACAAAAGCAGCGGCAAATGCCAAGAAAGTTTTGCCATGGCTGGTTGACTACATCAGAGCCTGGTGTTCTGTAACTTGCTGCCAATATCTTAGGGAGGCAAAGCTCCTCTTCCCATGTCCTGATTCAGCAAACTACATACTACTTTCAGAAATAGGATAGGCAACAGTCCGCAGGCCTGAGAAAGCAAGTATATTAATAGGAAAAAGTCACCTTGAAAAAGTCTGCGAAAGAACTCACTGTCTTATAGCATGGACAAGCTGCCAACAATTTTTCATAAACACATAATACTCAAAGTATGGTCTCACAGCTCATGCTGCACTTGAAATGGAAGTCACCACAAGGTGGTTGAAGGACAGGAACTATTTTGCCAGTACGAGACAGCCGGCCAGTGTTATTACACACATAACTGAGAAGACACAAAGGTTTGTTTATAAGATCATTTTCTGAAAGATTTGCCTTGGTGGACCATATATATAACCCCTGCAAATAAATTAAAGTATCTCTTCCTTAATATTTTAGAAAAGTGAAATAGGATCTGGAGCCCAATCAATTCTTATAAGAGAACAAAATCCCACCAGGAGACACACACACAAAAGAAAAAAAAAAAGAACACCTAGTTTTTTGTGGTGATAGGGATGGCTTGCAGTCGTAGCTTCTTCCTGCAACAAATTTCTCAGTGTATGAAGAAGCTGGTTCCTCGTCACTCACTACATGCTCCCCATTAGAGAAGCAATCCTCAAGTCAGTCTTACAGAATACCGAATACCCCTTCTGAAGTCTTTTTTTTTTTTTCTCCAAGCTTTTACATCAGTTTATTTTATTCCAACCTGCTCCATAGTCTACCATTTCGTTTAGGAAAGTGCTCCACAGTTTTGTGGATCTCACTTTCAGACATTTAACTGTGTGTTCTGTTTTTACAGACAGCTGGCATTATTACAAATGTTAAAAACCAAATTCCTATCAGTTTTGATATCAGGAAATTTTAAAAAGCTTCGTATTCTCTGAATCATAGGGTCATAGAATCATAGAATGGTTAGAGTTGAAAGGACCTTCAAGATCATCTAGTTCCAACCCCCCTGCCATCGGCAGGGACAACTTCCACTAGCCTCCATCCAGCCTGGCCTTGAACACTTCCAAGGATGGGGCATCAACAGCTTCTGTGGGCAACCTGGTCCAGTGACTGTTCCAGTGACATATTCTTCAATAAAAATTGTATTTATCCCAGTGACCCCCTCACAAAACATCTGAAGATGTAGCCCTCAGAGAAAAGCGGTTCTCATTAAACTCTGTGAAAATGTTCCCAGCAATACAAGAAATCCCATAAACATTGTCTTCCTGTTTCACTCCAGCTTGGAGAATATGTATGCACATGGAATTATGGTTACAGGTACCTAAATATTCCTGGGCACTGGATGCAAACATAGACTCTGAACATACCTCAAAACCATCTGGATTTCAGGCACACAAAAAAAGTTAGTTCATTGTGAAATGAAAGCCTTGCTTACACAGTGGGACTAATTGTCTTTCTTCAGATACAGCATATCCAAGGGTCTCACGCTTTTGCCTATGACGTCATGGCCTGCCATCACGTGCTTAAGCTAGGCAGGGAACCTGATGTATTGTACCTGTTCCTATTCATTCCTCTCTCACTTTGGGATTGAAGCTTGTCCAGGTAGTTAGACCATCTGTGAAGTCTAACACATTTATTTGTACAGTGGGGACATCTCTTAGCAGAGGTTAGACTTTGAGCAGAGACACTGTCAGCAAGCTGCTGGAGCCACAGTGTATGCTCTTTGCATTTCAACAAGCACAGCTTCAGTTGCAAACCCAAAGGTGTATGAAGTAAAATCCTGAGGTCCAAAGGAAGGTCCCTTCCCAAAAAAGGGTGTAGTTGGACTTTGATGATACCTCTCATCCTGTTGGAACATTATCAGGTTGTAGTTTGGATGAAGCAGAACTACTCTCTACACTCATATTTTGTTCTCACCAAAGTGACAGTGACACTAATTTCAAGAGAATTGTCATCAGATATAGCTATTAATATGCTGTATATTTAATACTGGTTTCTATTCAAGAGCTGCTTTTGGCTGTCTTTGACAGGCATATCCTGGCATGGATTTCTATACTATAAGAGATATCTGATCATATAAATAATGCACATTCATTTCCTCAGCAAGAAAAGCTCACATGAAATTAGCTAAATAAAAACATTGACCTCACAGTAAGGTAATAGAGGTCATTGTTAATTACAGTATGCTAATTGAATATTAGCCCTAAACTGTGCACAAATTTGGCCTTTAATATTAAGATACATTGCAATTTAATCAATTAGAAATGTTAAATGAAATAAGGTCATAAATATTGGGAAATGAAAAAATAGGAAAACTTTCCGGGGGCTGAATGCACACATAAAATAACTACTTTGCTTTTATTTATTGAGGAGGTTTTCTTGGAGAAATATGGGTTACTGTTTTATTTGGAGACATCTGGTATGCAGTATGCCAGGAGTAAGCATACAGGGGTCAGGTCTTAAATGCTAGAAACAGACTTGCTGAATTAATGGGATTTTTTTGCCTTTGTTTGGTGGGTCCACTAAGGACAAGTCCCTTTCCCTAAATCATGGCTTGGACCACTTCCATTGACTGTTTTTCTTATAGTGAGCACTCTGTATGGAGATTACATATTCAAACAATTGCTTAAAATTGCAAACATTTTTATATCCAAGCTAAGGATGCCAGTAACTAATTATGTTTGATTTTGATGGAGAGGTACTCGATAGAATGTATTAAGAGATAACTTCTGAGAATGCCAAGCACAGAACTATTCAAAGCCTGTGCTGATGTTGCAGCACAAAACGATGTGATAGCAGAAAGAGTTCAAGCCAAGTCTGTAGAGGGAGTACTGTGAGCTAATAGCAGGAAACAGAAATCACACCATATTCACAAGACATGTTAGCTATAAAAAAAGGCATTATATCTGACGTCTCCCATCTGGACATCTGAATTCTAGGCATAAAAGGTTCAAAGTACGTTACACAGCACATTGCACATATTTACCTAGGATTGTCATAGGGCTTTTTCGTTCAATAACAATAATAACTCCAGGAATAGCTTGAAAAAGAAAAGTTTCATCTGCAGCTGTCTTTAAGGCTGTTTATTTTTGCAAAAAAAAATAGTTGCATTCTTTTCTCTTTGATTTTTCCTTACCGTTCAGTTTATCTTTCATGTTCCCTTCACTCCTATCTTCTCATTCCCTCCTTGCTCTGTCTGCCTGAGCAATTCCCTCAGCATCCTGTTCTTTTTCTTCTCCTTGTGCCTTAAGGCATGATGTTGAAGAGACTTTACTCCTTGTCCTTTTTTCCCTCACATTCCCTTTCAGATGGCTGCAGGCAGACCACTGATCTTGTTTTGCCTCCTCCTCCTGTGTAAGACAGACACAAGTAGAATTATTGCCAGCTGTCATGTATGTGCTTCTAGATACTTCTTCCAAATTCAGAGGTTAGAAACAGCCGAAAGTACCAGTTAAGAACCATCTGATCCCATGGATCACCAAAACACTTGAGACAGTGATATAAAGCCTTGGGTGTACAGCACCAATGATTAAAAATAGAAAAACCCCTATCATTTCTTAGTTTCTACAGCTTATACCACTGTGGACCATAACTTAAGAGAGCAGAAAGTGGTTTGGCTACAGGTTCTCCTCAGTCTCACAGTTAATTTGGTGATCTGAGAGAATCTAGATTCCAGCTCCTCTTCCTGGGTTAGTCACCAAGACTATATTTGCTGTAGCTTGTTGTGTCTCTTTTCTAGAATATTTAAACCCAGGCAAAGTGAAGGTCTTACGCACGGGAAAAAGGGGCAGATGGCAGTAAATCTGGAGTGGCCAGAGTGCTACTCTGTCCTTGCACACCCAGACTGCAGGAGGCAGACAGCATTTACCAACTGTTATTGATCAGGACTTGGGGAAATTTTGTCAGCCCCAGAAACTAGGGTGCCATTTGTGCAGTAGTTAAATTTTTCTCTCCTATAAACACCTCAAAAGTTTTTGCTGGTCTGATCATGTAATGGCATTCTTATGCACTTTTGTACAAATTTCGTTTAGTTCAATGTCTTGCAAATTACTTGATTGAAATGCAATTGCAACTACTCTCCAGAACACTGAATTATGCTAATAAGAATATACTCTTGGATTTCTAGTGCTTTATTCAAGATATAAAGTAGAAATTATATCTCCCACACCCTTTTTTATTTATCGATAGAGTCATTCTAGTCCTTGCAAATTGTACACTGTGAACTCTCCAATATTTAAACTTATTTTAAGGCTTCCCTGCACACTGAAATCACATCTAAGGATTAAAAAAAGAAAGGAACTGCAAATGACATTGATCAACTCTAGCATTTGCTGAAGATAAAAAGCTTCTGCTAGAGCTGGTGCAAAATCAGCCACAGGACTATAGAAAGTAAAGTACTTCACTATAACAGGATATTGATTTCCCACAGTATTTAGTAAAGTATATTGATATCCAGTAATGAAACTCATACAGATACAAGCATTGAAGTTCTAGATATATTCAGGAAGATTTCTCTAAAGAGAGAAAAAAACATAACTGATTGATAAGATGGGAAAAATTTTAGATTTCTTTTTGATGTTCTTTGAATTCCTTTAATGAATATTTTACTAATGTTTTCAATAATACAAGAAATGCAAAACTAATCATGGTCAAGCCATTGCCAAGTATCAGAATGTAAAAAGAAGGAAATAAACAAACTAATCCTTCAGATATATTCAGGACTAAGCAGCAAAGAATTGAATTAACTCCCAGTTCTGTGAAGCCCATTCCTCTATGGGACTGTCTAATGTGATCCCTGTGACTAGCAAAATTCAAATTCAAAGTTCAAATCTTTGCAATGCCAGACTAGGTGAGTTTGAAGGGATCTCCGCTATAAAGATATCCCTCTAATAAATGATTTTCAGATATTGCACCTTCACCCCCAAAAGCAAGACATTGATAGAAAACCTATATTATTCACTATTTTGTCATGTATTATGAAGTATTGCTCATATAAATTAACTGTTTATACAAAATGCCATTTTGTATAAACAGTTAATTTATATGAGCAATACTTCATAATACAGAAAAATATATAAACAAATAGGCCAAACATGAACTAATTAGAAACAAGATTGTTCTTTATTTCCTACAAGAATAAATGGCACATTATTATTTTTTTAAAAAACTTCCCCCTCTTTTTTCAGCATTCCCCTGATTTAAGAATGTTTTCCTTCTTTCAGCAAGAAGTGATCAGTAACAGCTGTAGGTAGATGTGAGATGAATCCATTTCTAGAAGTGTGACCGTTTTCCCTAGGAAGGCCAAGGAAGGCTTTTATTATCTTTTGGTAGTAAATATCCAACAACTTAGAATATTCTGTTACAAACCACAGTCTGGTGCTCCTTAGTGACTGAATAAGCCCATCTGTTCATAAGTACAAATTCTTTTCATTCACTCTAATTCAATAATTATCTCATTTTAATCTCTATTTTACCTGAACAGTAGACTGTTCCATCAAAATATCTTTAAATGCACATCTTTTACCATGTTAGCTGCTGAGTTCATTGGTTTTCTTTCCCAGGTTAAAGTAGTTCCTTACATCTTTACAACAAGAAATAAACCAAATGCAACTCATAAAATAAAATAATGCATAAGTCCTTTGGAAAAGCTTGCCTGGAAATGGGAAAAGATATGTGCAAGCTAACCTTATCATATGCACTAGTGACATGCGTGAAGACTTTGGCATATACGATCACATAGATTAGTCTGAGTATCACAGACCAAAAGATGACACAGGCTATTTTTGTCAGAAAAAGGAGCTGACAGGAAGGGCTGTATTGATTAGTACCTCTCACAGGCTTTGAAAAACGAAGGGTCTCTCACTGCGGTGGCGCTTCGTTCAAATATAAAAGAGAAACTCTAACGTCAAATCCCTGTTTGTGATGTCTCCTGCTAGTTACTGCCCTGTATTTTTGCTGCTTATAAACAGACTCTTTAATAAATCTCAGGACAAAGTAGAATTTTAAATGTTCATCTCCAATTACTTTGTTCATTTTCTGACAACCCAGCATGATATGGGAAACCTTATCAGCAGAGGTACAAGGTAACAGCAAAAAAAGCTACCTACACTCTTCTCTTCTGCAAAATATACCCAATATTTTATGTGGAATCAATGACTTATGCTAGTAAAAAGGAGTAAAGGGACAAGAGACTTTTTACCCTTGACTCTCACAGAACACAAAATTCACACACAAGTTACACACATGTGGTGGTTTTATCCAGCTATAGAGCCGCCCTCCACCACAGCCGCTCGCTCACTCCCCCTCCTCAAAGAAACAGGGGGAGAAAATATGATGGACAAGGGCTCAAGGGTTGAGATAAGGACAAGCAGGTTATTCATTTATTATTTTTACGGGCAAAACAGACTCAACATAGGGAGACTAGCATAATTTATTACTATAACTAGCAAACTAGAGCAGTGAGAAACTAAAAGCAAACTAAAAGCCCCTTCCCCCACCCGCCCTCTTCTACCTCCTCCCCCCAAGCAGCGCAGGGGAACGGGGAATGGGGGCTGCGCTCAGCCCATATCGCTGTGTCTCTGCCGCTCCTTCATGGCCGCTCTCTGTTCCCCTGCTCCAACGTGGGGTCCCTCCCACGGGATGCCGTCCTTCCCGAACGGATCCTGCGTGGGCTTCCCACAGGCTGCAGCTCTTCAAGAGCTGCTCCAATATGGGTCCGTACCACGGGGTCCATCCTTCAGGAGCAAACTGCTCCAGCACGGGTCCCCCACGGGTGGCAGCTCCCACCGGATCACCTGCTCCTGCGTGGGCTCCTCTCCACGGGCTGCAGCGTGGAGATCTGCTCCATGTGGTACCCCATGGGCTGCAGGGGGACAGCCTGCTCCACCATGGTCCTCACCACGGGCCGTAGGGGAACCTCTGCTCCGGCGCCTGGCGCCCCTCCTGCCCTCCTTCTTCACTGACCTTGGTGTCTGCAGGGCTGTTCCTCACTCCTCTCTCTCCCAGCTGCTGTTGTGCAGCCGCTTTTTCCCTTTCTTACATCTGCTCTCCCAGAGGTGCAAACCTCATCGCTCACTGGCTCAGGTCTGGCCAGCGGCGGAGCCCTTTTGGAGCCGGCTGGAGCTGGCTCTTATCTGACATGGGGCAGCTTCTGGAATCTTCTCACAGAAGCCACCCCTGTGGTCCCCCTGCTACCAAACCTTTACCACGTAAACCCAATACAACACACAAGATGAAGGCGGCTCAGAGATCAAAGCAAGCAAATTAATGCCTCCACTCTGTTTAATTAAAGATGGCTAAGTTATTAATAAACCTATCTGCTGAACGTAGGTGGTGAAATATACATGTTCTATATATGTGGTGCCAGTGGGAGCCTGGGCATATAGAATTTGAGAAATATAAATCATATCAAGAATTCACACAGGACCAACTCATACAACATACCTTACCAGAACACTGTTGTTGTGCTGCCACAGCATGTCTACTCTCATACTTTAAATTGAGCAGGATACGGAATGTAAATATATGAAAGTCATTGATGCATGAAATTGGTGTAGAATGGGAGCCATTTGAATGACTAGGAAGAAAATAAGGCTGTTGTTGTAAACACCAGGAAACTTCTGATATTTTTTTCCATGAACAAACTTTCAGGCCTTTACTGACAGTAACGAATCATATATTTTGATAAGATACTGTTTTCCTTATTTTGGGGGGGTGGGGGTGGGGGGATGGGGACACAAAGCACAGGAAACTTTAAGCATTCTTCCTTCAGTAACACAAGTCCTTGGTATTTGCATTTTTATGTTGTGTACCCCAATCTGTGTTGCCTGAAAAATGAACTGTAACTTTAATTTGCAAACTACCCCAATTTCACAGAGTTCTAGCTGTCCTTTACTTATTCCGTCTAAAACTTCAGCTACAGTGATCGACCTGGCAAGGACTTGCAATAAAAGATTTGCCCCATGTTTTCCTTCATTGTCCTCCTCATATATAATTTCACAAGAGAGAGACAGACAGAAAAGTGAAAAAAGTGAATGAAAAGTGACCGATTGAGAAGCATAAGGAAATAAAAATGTCAGAAAACACTGGTTTCTGAACTAATGCTAAGAAATCTTAGCTCTTTTGCATTTTCTATCCTCAACAGACAGTTTATTTGGGAGACTGATATCTGAATCTTCCTAAAAGAAGATGGCAGATGTTGGAAGTCAACATACTTGAGGCTGCAGAGGGGGGCAACAGTAACCAGCATCTTTCAAGTAATTCTGATCCTGTGGCTTCAGCATAAAACCCCCTCCTTGTGGTATGTATGCAAGCAAGAAGAAAGGATCTCGAACCATAGCTTCTGATGTCCTTCAAGTGCACTTCAAGTAAGAGATGACATGCAGGAGGTGGCCACTGAGGGCAGAGTGTCAGGAGTCGCTACCAAAAAAAATTACAGGGAGGAGGCTGCAGTAATGGGTGTGCACTATCTGCCAGCTCCAGAGCAGAGTGGAGTTTACCCACAGACCAGCTTACATGTAGAATGAGATATGGACCTTGGTTATTATATCTATGTTTAAGAGTGTCAATTTGTCAGTTTATAGGTGGGAAGTGTCTCACCAACTGCCTTGAAAATCCTTACACGAGAATGTTACATGTGTGCCAGATCTTGACTTGCAGGCTCATGTAGAATAAGTCTAGAGCTATATCCTGGTTAGTCTTTGGCCTTAAACATGAAAAACAAACAAACAAACAAATAAACAAACAAATGAAAAAGAGGCAATCAGCTGTTTTGACATGACAGTACCCAGGAATCATAATTCATTATTTGAAACTACTTAGTTCTGCACATGACTAGTTAATGTGTCAGAATAATCTCAATAAAGTTGTTCTTGCTCTCTCTTCACGTCCTCCATATGCTTTAATACTAGTCACACCTTGTTGTCCTTTCTTGCCTTAAGCAGAAGACAGCAAGATTTGTGTCTTCCTTTGAACTTGTACAACCTCTAGCAGAGGAGATCTTACATCAGATGTCAGCTTTGGTTAACTTGCCTAGCTCTTAAGAGATTATTTCTTCTTCCCACAAAATTTTTGTGTTTAGTGCACTTCCAGACCAGCCACAGCTCTAGATCCTCCCCTCTAAGAAGGCTGTAAGCCAATAGCCGGGCCAATCGAAAGAGAAAGCCCAATCCATTCTTTGTTCCAAAAATAATCTTTTTTCCAAAAAGTCTTTGTTACAAAGCTTTGTTTCAGAAGACCAAAGAACAGCAGTTTCTCAATAATCTTTAAATCCCCATCTAGTTCCAGAAAAAAAAAAAGACAAAACAATGATTATCCAGAATAAAACTCTCAAAGGGCTTTCCATCTCTGCAACAGCCTCACTAATGACACATTCTCAGCAGCCCGTCTTGCTTTTCTTTATGACTTTCCTGCAGGATCATTTTCAGCTAAATTAAACCTTCCTAATTATTTTATTTTATTTTATTTTATTTTATTTTATTTTACTGCTGCTACGTAAATGAAATAATGAAATACCAAAACCAATCTTTAAAACATTTCTCATCTTCCTCTGATTCTTCAGTCTCCATGGGATGCCCTGAGTTGGCAGCTGCAGTCTCAGGAGCTGGAACTGCTGGTTGCAGGCATCTGGGCTCTCTCCTCTCCTTCCCCACCAGGGCTCTGTGGCACTCCAGCTTTGCAGTGCTTGGGTTGGTGTTGGTTAGTGGTGTCACAACCCCTTCTGAGCCCTTTTGCTCCGTTTGCAAAACACTGACATGTACAATGTATGGTACAGAAAAGAATCAGGGAAACATAGCCTACTTATAACCAAACCCCCATGTCACTTATAGTATCCCAGTAAATACTTTCTTTTTTAGTGTTTTAAATGATAAATCTAAAATATGGTACTGTGAGTAGCTGAAGCAATGAAGCCTGTTTTCCTACAGCTCCACAGCCTCTTTAGATTTGCTGGTACCTTCTGACAGGGAAAGCCCAGTGGGGCCCTTCTCTCTCTCCCTCTCTTTCTCTCTGGTTTCATGAAACTTATTAGTTATCTTTGAGAAAGCTGCCAGACAAATTTGATTATCAATGGGTTTGTAAGTTTTTGGGTGCAGCCATATATATGTAGAAGGATAGCATGATGGTACAGGTTTTATCTCCTTAGAAGAGAGATTTAAAAAGCCTTGGTACTTCAGATGTCCCACCTAAGTGATCCCACCTAAGTCCAGCATGCCATTCAGTACTAGAAGTGAAGTACAATAAAAGAAAATATCCGAGGAGGAACAGAAAAAAAACACAGGAGCAGGCAACACTTGTTAAAAGAGAATGCTAATGAAAACACTGAGGAGGAATCATAAGTTGCACTGCTCATTGTCAATAGATGAAGCCAGGAAATCAGGTGTTCAGTGGAGCAAAGCAGGACCTCTGTGATCAGAGTGGATAATCTAAAGTATGTCAGGCAAAGTGGAGAGGGAGAAGAGACTAACCCAAGAAGACAGACGTTGTTCATTTCAACTGTCAGGGTGAAGAAGTGAAAATAAAAGGAGCTTTCAGCTTCACAAGAAGCTCTTTCAAGTTCTTGACTAAAGGAAGAAGCGCTTTGTTACCTGGAAAGCTGGCCTTTTCAGGGTCTTGCCTCTTGTCCACTTGCATAAGCAGACTCAGGGAGAATTTTAAAAGCTTCCTCTAATCTTGTATGTACATCTTTTCTAAGCATTGTCAAGCAATTGTTTTCAGAGAAGTAACTAAATGGAAGGAAGGCTGAATCCTTATACTGCTCCTTGATTACACATTTCCTCTCTGGTAATCTGGTAATGCTTTGCAGCTATAAATGATGACTTCAGACGCCAGGCACTGGAGACAGAGGTCTGAAATAGGTCTGCGCCTATTCCTACAGTCTTTGGCAGCTTGTATGCTCATATAGGATTATTAATCTTTGTCAGGAAGGTCAAAAGCAGCACGCAGTGATTGATGGTAAGTTGCAGAGGTTTCTGATAACTGAGCTCCAAGGATCGTAGTTGAAACCTATTAGATGGCTATTAATACCTCTTTTGCCCTTGCTGTAACTCATTCTGTCTGCAGATGAAGGTTCAAGAATTGCTGGCTTTTCAGCTTGCAAGGACATTCACCACCCATCTCTCTCCTCAACAGGGTTTAAAACCATTTGTATTGACAGTTGGGCATTAATGAAAAGGCATCAATGGGTCAGGAAAAGCTATACCCACAGTCCTTTCTCTGTCCACGATTCATCAAGGAAGGTGCCCTCATCTGAAACAAACTCACAAAAAGCAAGCTGGAGCATGTAAAAAGGGAAAAAATCCTTTTTTTCAGTCTAAGCTTAGACAGAGAATATGCATCTTGTTCAACTGAATGATGCTGTGTCAAAACCGGATTAGGAAAAACCTGTTTCAGTCTACCAGTGCAGCAAACTTCTAGAACTCCAGTGTGGCTGCTCACCTTGCTAGGATGAGAATGAAATACATAAGGCATCTTCTTTCTTTAGAAAATGTCCCTGATGGATCTCAACCCTTGTTCTTTACACTAGAACCCTGTCTCTGCTGCTTTCAAACTATTGGTGGGGTTTCAGAGTAGCAAAGCACTGTAAGGTCAGCTGATCTTCTCTCGATTAGCAGGATGCCCATGCTAGCAGTCAAAAAGTCTCTACAGGTTGTGTTTGATGGATGTTCCCTAAAATGCAGTCAGGGTATTAGGGAAGAAATGCAAAGGTGGCTAGACATTTAGGTAGATTGCAGGGATTTTCAAAAGTGCCTTGGTGTCTAATTCCTGTTGATTACAATGTGATTTAGGTACACAAGTATTTTGAAATTCTTTCACGACTATGTCATTCTTTATGTACCTGAATATATTTAGAAATTTAGCTCTAATAGGCTACTTAAGGCAAAAACAAACAAACAAACAAACAAAAAGAACTTTTACTTTTGTGTTTACATCGTTGGGCCTCTAGTTAGCTAAATTACTCTTAGTTCCCACATTTAACTGAAATCAAAAATTTATAGCTCGTTCAAGCAGATGTGTGTGCTTGCATAATCCACACCACATCTTGTTTTAAAATGGTAAATGCAGAGAGCAAGTGCATCTAAACCTCTCCTGAAGACTGATATGAAAATGCATAATCTGTAACTTATCTCTAACTGAATAAATTTTCTGTGTCCTCTAACCTTTCTCATAAATGTTCTGCTGGAAAACTACAGCATGTTCACATAAGTAGTGTTTATGGAAGGACGCTGTGAGCAGCATCAAATTAGCTGCCATAGAATTTGGACACTTAATGCTCTTGCTGTCAGTGTCAAAACCCATGCTGAGTCACTGTCAACTGACTGAGCAGATACAAGCAAATATGTTCACCAAGTCATTTATTTACACATTGTTGCTACAAGTCTATGAAATCTGCTAAATGTATTAAATAACCAATCCACTCAGCACCTCAAGATTAAGTAGTAGAAATAAAGCCCTTTCAAATGTCTGTTCTGACCATTACTTACAGAATGACTCCTTGGATGATCTGAAAGGATATACGAGGATAACTACTCAAGAAACATTGTTCACATTCAGAAAAGCTTGCATGCCTTTTGAAAGGCAAAGATATAATCTGAAGAACCTGGGAAGATAACAACATAAACTGGTTAGTTTGGGGCTATTTGCATCCAGTAAGACAAATTTGCAGGTTTGAAAATGGTGGAATTCAATATGTGTTTGGCTGTCTAGGTATACCTGTAATATACACAGAGATGCTTGTAGATTAGAAGTTATTTACTGACAGGGATATGTGAGCAACATTATTCTATATTTATTATGGGCATGTCAGTATGTGAGATATGTACTTCTACAATGTCATAAAACCTGTTCATTAGGGATAAGGCGATACAAGACTCACCAGAGATTTGATAAAGACCAAAGCATTTTCTCATGCCCCTGAGCTGGATAACTAACTGCTTTGCTATATGCACTTTTCAATTCTGCCATTCTTGTGAGCTTCACCAGTGGTAAGAACATTGAGACCATAAATCATAGAATCATAGAATGATTTGGGTTGGAAGGTACCTTAAAAATCACCTAGTTCCAACCCCCCAGTGGTCATAAATCACCATCAGTACATCATTAAATGGTCGTAACTACCATCCTTAAACTTTTGTTTTAGTCATACTAGTCCAGAGTAGGGCTTCAGTCAATGTCACACTCAGAAGTTTTTACATAGTTACCAGAATTGGACCTTCTGAAAGCCAAGGTAAAGATCATTGGGGAATAATAGTACTATGTGGGTCTGTTTTTCTGCTTACTCTTAATTCAGAGCAGCCAGCCCTGAAGCTTCATAATCTTTCCTCTCTTTCACTGTATACTCTTTACATAGGCATAGACAACTATATAAGGTAATACAGAATTTAGGTTTATTGTCCTCCAAAAAGTAGGCCTTACTAACATATGATAGACCAGCATGGCAAGTTGGCTTTACTGAGGCCACACCAAAACTGTGTGATGAAAAAGGGTTGTTGATGAAAAAGGGCAAAAATTTCATTTCCAGTGGTTTACTCTGGCTTTTGTTATCCCATGGTAACAGAGGAGGATAATGAAGCTTGTAGGAAAATGGTACTTAATGCCCCGGGGAAAAAGACTGCAAAGGTTGGGCTGGGGTTTCTAGTTTGGAATAGTGTTGATGAAATTAGCACTGACATGAACAGCTTGGTTAGAAGGAAAATGTACTCTGGTAACTAGAGCTGATTAAATAATACTGGAAAGCAAAGTGAAAGATTGCTTAAATATTTAGTATGATTGGATTTATTTATAAGAAAAATTAGTGGATGCTCTTTAAAGCATTCCCTTTGGAAGTGGCAGCAACACTCCTGTTTCTAACAGTATTAGCAGCAGAAGGAAACATCAGCAAAACAAGAATACTGTAGTAAATTTTAAAGATTAACCAGATTTACCAAAGATTTGCGTATTTTGTACTATAATTTAAACAAGAGAAATATCAAAAGTATTTCAGAGACTTGCAGAAAGGTTTAAAATAACTTGGTTCAGGAAAAGTTAAACATCTAACTCTAATTGTATAATGGAGTTAAATTATTCCACCCTATGAAGGTCTATAAAGCATAGAAGGAATCAGTTAGAAATATGAGAGGACATAGAGGAAAGCAAATAAGGTTAAAAAATAGGTCATCATTTGAAGAAGATAAAGAAGCCAGCAAGGAAGAAGAATCAAACTACGCTGAACCAGAAAAACAACAACAAAAGCATGCCAAAGGAAGGAGGCAGGGAACTACTTCATGAACATACCCTTCAGTTCAGATACCTTTAAGGTCATCATGGAACTGAGCAAGGTCAACCTTCTGGCTCTGGTGGGCATTTACATACATAAGGAAATACTGTAAGGCAGTTCAGCAGGGATGGTCTAGAGAGATGACCTTTACTGAAGTAATGTCCCTACAGTAGTTCTCTTCACAACAATAATTTCACAAAATGGTTTCCTAGAGGACAAAGAAAAAAATTATTCCTCTCATGGTATTAGCTTCTCCTGGGTTTGAATGTTGCATATTAATAAAACACTTGCAAAATATATATAACTATTTGGTACTTTCCTGATATTATTTTTCCAGGTAGGCAGTTACTGCTGTTGCCTGGGGATGTCCCAAGGGGTAGAATGAGCTGACCTCACAAATATAAACAGCTTAAATAGTGGCCCATGTATTGCAAATGAGAACGAATGATGGTAAGCTTCCCTAACAAAGTGACACACACTGCAAAAAAGTTTGGGACTTCTTATTTCCCAGCACTGTACTAATCAGTGAGAACTAGAATTTCCATTAAATCTTTTTTTCCCCCTAGTTTAATAATGCCAATACAGGAAACACAGTGAAATTTCTCCAATAAGAATTAAAATCTCCAGCAACAATGATTCATCCCCATTAACTTAAATTCCCAGCCAGAAGATGCCATTTTGTACCTTAGATGGCTCTCATTGCTCTCAAATTGCTTTACTTCACTACATTAGTCTGCTGATTCACTAAAGATTTAAAGGCAACAGGTCTGGCACTGTCAAAGGCACCACATGATGTTTCCTCATACTCAGCTAAATACAGTTATATGGGAGAAACCCAGTGCCATCAAGTTCCCGCGGTGACTACTGGCAGCCTGAGAGAGGCAGGAATAGAAAGAGATTCTTGAAGGGGTCTTTGCTGAGCCAAATGACTTAGGCTGTTTGAGCAAATGCAGAGAATTAGCGCCTCAGTGCCAGAGACAAAATTCAACCATGCTAAGAGCCTGCTTAATGCGCTGCTGCTGAGGCTCACTTCATGGCAGAAAGTTTCCCCTGGAAAGTAATACAAAGAATGCATCATTAGCAAAACTGACCTGTCATTGTACAGGGAGTAGAGGGGGGGAAGAAAAGCAGATGTTAATTAGAACGTAATAAATACTGAACCCAAAGAGAAATTTTAAAATCTTATTTTTAAATATGTTTTTAAATATGTTCATTTGCTTGGTTTTACATTATTATTAGAAGTGGTGCTTTTGATCTTCCATTACCTGTTCTTGTCTCGTACCCTAATGTGTTGCCTCTGGGTTGTTCTGGCAGTTGATTCCCAGAGCTTGATTGATTAGCGTTAGCAGCAACAGAATTCGCTAGTGAAAAACTGCCACATCCCTAGAATTTACCAAACCAAGCAATCGGCAGAACTGTAGATTTAGACCTTTTTGGTACAGTGTAAGAAATTTAAATCAATATGAAAAACATCTCTACAGGTTATTCCTTTAAACTGAATGAAGGAAAGACTATGTTTACATTATTTGCTTTGCTGCATGGTTGAGCAACTACAACAGGCAATTGCACAATTATTTGACTTTTTTTATGAACTATGTAAATGTTAAAATTGGGCAACACATACTGTCAGTCTCCAAGCTTTCAGAACACAGAATATACTGCACTGATGACAGTAGAGGGCTGAATATAAATATTACAGGTGTAGATACAAAGGGGGTAATTATATACAATTAGTAAGAAAAAAAAATGTATCCATACTTCCGGAAGCAAGCAACAAAAACATCTTTGTGAGTGCAATTCCACACATACTGTTGTTGCCAACTATCTGGGCTATGACCTAGTACTTAGCTGCAGTAAAAGCCAATGATAAATTAGAGACAGAGAGCATCTTTTCAGATTGATGATCTGTACTCATAGGTTAGTCAGAAGATCATAGAAAGAATACAGTTTCCTGATTTTCTGATCACAATATAATTACCTCAACATTCTTGATTTTGTTAATGCTCACAACCTGGAGGGAATGCAAAAAAAAAAAAAAGGAAAAGAAAGAAAGAAAGAACAAAAGAACGAAAGAAAAAAAGAAAGAAAGAAAAAAGAAAGAAAGAAAGAAAGAAAGAAAGAAAGAAAGAAAGAAAGAAAGAAAGAAAGAAAGAAAGAAAGAAAGAAAGAAAGAAAAAGAAAGAAAGAAAGAAGAAATCTGTGTTTACCTCAAGCTTTGATATCAGAGATGAAAAACACGGTCTGTGAATTCTGAAGCAAGGATGACATAGATGGTCTGTTTTAGTGATAAAATCACAGCCTTCAAGAACACAGTAGCTCATAAGGTGGGTCTGAGTACATACATTGTTCTTATAGCCAAGTGTGATGAGATATGAGAAACTATTGTAGGTCTTTTTCAATTACAGAGTCTGTTTGCTTATGTTTGAGCTCAGACTTTTAGTATAATCACCATAAAAGGTGGATCTAAGCCCTGGAAAACTGCATAATTTCTCTTCTGTTACAGCTGATGATCAGGTACTGAATATCACTTTCCCTGCATTTATATTAGCTTTTTCTTTATTTTTCTGCTAATCTCTAGTTGAGAGCTTACACAGCCCAGCAGCAGTATCACACTGCTCCTCCTTTGACATTCACCTTTTGATGTTCCTTACAGTTGTGCAAAATAGATCTCATGTGGAACCATTCTGAGCAAGACAATATTTTTAAGCTCCTTTTCAGCTGCCTTTCTGTACAAGTGGAGGTGACCCCACTGACAACAACCAGCCAACAGCAGGTTCCTAATCCTGAAGTGCCGTCCCACTGGGATATTCATGGAAATGTGGAGGTTATGGGTATCAGATGAATAACTTTCTGAGGAACATTAAACCTTTGGTAGAACAAGGTTAAATTCAGCCAAGCCAGTTACAGCTCTGTGTGTTGCGGAGAGAGTCTACGTTAGCATTTTGGGGCTACCTACAGCTATATGTTCCTAAACTTGGAAACTGCTGCCAAAAGATTCTAAGCACATGCCCAAGCTTCACTGTCAGAGCTGGTATTAGGCTTTTTGGAGCCCATACATGCACTAAAGCAAAAAGCTTGCTTTTTTCCTTTCAACTCCACAGTGACTTGCGCTGCTACATAATGATCTCAGGGACCCCACTAGGCCCTGTTATCTCAAGCAATTGCCCTGACTGCTCATCCCTAAAACTAACCTTGCAGCCAGCAACTATTGCTAATCTCTGTATGTCTCTGCTAACCCAGGGGCAGAGAAAGCTGATGATGTTCACTGTGATTATAGATAAAAGGAAAAAAAAATTCCAGTACCCTGTGTATTACTGAAATGCTTTACTGCTTGCAGAAAGCCCTGAATATCATACCAGAAAAAATATGACCTCCCTGCCCAAATAATGACATACACAGAGGCAGATCCTTTTGCAGGGCAGTGGGAACAGTATGTTATGAGTGATGAAAGTCTTCAAGGACACTTTGTTTGAAATGGTACTATGTACTTCCTCTGACCTAGTACAGACACACTACTTATCACTTTAATTGAATAAAGTGACTTATTCTTACAGGTAAACCTCCACATTGGCATTCCTGAAAGGTTGTGAAAGACATAGGGATAAAAGATGAGTAAGTCTGTACTGTCTGCAGTGTTATGTCAGTGTCATTTAATGCACGTGTTACTCTAACACCCATGCTATGCTAGCACACTGTGAGACAAAGTGATATTCTGATGTATCTAGACATGCTGCCTCCTATATAGAAGAACCTTTTTCTTCTTTACAGGACAGAACTTCAACAGGTATGAAATACATTTCTGTTGGAGTTCAGGCAGAGCCATAGTGATTTCCAAAACCTGAATATCTGACCCAACCATTATTCTGTTCTTTTTTTTTTTTCATACATTTTTGTATAGTTGTCTTCAATGTCTTAATGTCTCACTTCGTTGTGATAATGAAAGGAAACTCTCCTTCTCGTTTAGGATACCTGAAGTCCACCATGTAGAATGGCTCGGACTTCAGCAGGAAGAGCAGCCAGTGCCCTCTGCCAGCATAACCCGTAATCTGGTAGTCAGGACAATAGATGCTAATTTGGCCCCTTCTGGACTGAGGAAATCTTGCCACCTACATTCCTCCTAGAAAAATATTAAGGTCTTTTTAACGACTAGATGGATGACACCATAATTTCATCTTCTTTCAGGTCCTTAAGTGCCAGAAGGGGAAGGAGTTGAAACACACCTTGGCACACAGCCTTTCTCACCAGTAATGTCACTAGTTAGGTTTCTGTTAAGAAGCAATCAACACCGTGCTGCTGCATGCAACACTGATCTGTGGAAATCTAAGTGCCTGACCTGGATGCTGTAGATCATCACATAGGGGCAAGTGCCACATTATTAAGTGGTGTAACATTTCATCTAAGTGCCTAAAACAGGAGTACAGCCAGGGCATCTCTGCTCCTCCTGGCTGCAAACAAAGTTGAACATTTGGAAAATTCCCAGACAATTTAGAAGTAACTCAATATTATGTTTGCTTGTTTGTTTGTTTGTTTGTTTTTAGATTTCATATATTTTGAGGTCCTAAGTTTTGAACATTTGAACAGTGGCTGGCAGCACTTTGAATATTTACTGCCTGAAATATGAGCTATGTATATTGAACACAAGGGGTTATTTCAGATCCTTAATCAGATTTTTGTGGGCTCTTTTTCGTTGTAAATAGTCTGCAGTCTTCTAAAAGCCACAGACCTGCTTCTCAGTAAATTCATTTGATAAAGTATTGACAGCAAGTGAAACAATAAATATGGGTGAGGCAAATTCATTCTAAAAATGCAAGAAATAATGGAGGGGTTCTTTTTGCTTTTATTCATCCATTGGCTACTGGGGATGACAGGGTTTTTCCCAGCAAATGGTAAGAAGCTCATATAATATTTGACTGTGTGATTTATGCTCATCTGTTTCTCTGCAGCTGCAGTCCAAATTGTAGAATGACTTCAGTCATCTGGCATTATCCACTTATGAACCTCTCAGAGGCAAATACTCAGATCAGGAAATAGCTCTTCTCCAGAAGCCAAACAAGATCTTACCCCTCTTCAACAAGGAGAAGCAGTGCAGAAATAGATACATTTTATGGCAATCCCAGAAAGAAACAGGGGAACAGGGTAGGCAGGATAAAAAGAGACACATTGTGAAACAAATATATTCTATGTCAACTGCAGACCAGCTAAGACCACTTCCACAAGGCAGAAAAAAATTTCCCTGTACATTGTAATTATAGAATGCTATTAAAACATGGGGACGAGATGCTGGAGAGCAGCCCCGCAGAAAGGGATCTGGGGGTTCTGGTAGATAGCAAGTTGAATATGAGCCAGCAGTGTGCCCTGGCAGCCCGGAGGGCTAACCGTATCCTGGGGTGCATCAGGCACGGCACTGCTAGTCGGTCGAGGGAGGGATTGTCCCGCTCTGCTCTGCGCTGGTGCAGCCTCACCTCGAGCACTGTGTGCAGTGTTGGGCCCCACAGTACAAAAAGGACGCGAAGCTATTGGAGACTGTCCAGAGAAGGGCTACAAGGATGGTGAAGGGCCTAGAGGGGAAGACATATGAGGAACAGCTGAGGTCACTTGGTTTGTTCAGCCTGGAAAAGAGGAGGCTGAGGGGAGACCTCATTGCGGTCTACAGCTTCCTCACGAGGGGGAGCGGAGGGGCAGCGTCGATCCCTTCTCCCTGGTGACCAGCAATAGGACCCGAGGGAATGGAGTCAAACTGCGACAGGGGAGGTTCAGGTTGGATATCAGGAAAAGGTTCTTCACCGAGAGGGTGGTCACGCACTGGAACAGGCTCCCCAGGGATGCAGTCACAGCACCAAGCCTGCCAGAGTTTAAGAAGCGTTTAGACCGTGCTCTCAGTCACATGGTCTGAATTTTTGGGTAGACTTGTG
>VXAL01015067.1:263317-285958 GCA_013399475.1 Chauna torquata
AGGGGAGGGGAGGGGAGGCAAGAGGGAAGGCAAGGGAAGAGGGAAGGCAAGGGAAGAGGGAAGGCAAGGCAAGGCAAGGCAAGGAAGCCCACATCCCAATTCAATTAATGCAAGTGAAAAATAAGCTTCATAAAGCAACTGTTTTGGAATCATTCTTGTGTGTATATATGCATGCACTCACAGTCCTGTAACTGAGAAAAATAAATTCAGATAATAAAAAGAATACAGGATCAGAAGTTAGTGATGAAGGAAACTAAATTACTCAGACTTGGAAACAAACCTGTAAGCAGAAGTCTAACCACCAATTATGTGCTAATTATGCCAGATCTGTGGTTTTTTTTTTCTAATGTTTTTTGCTACCTGGAAACCCATGTCTAGACAGAAAGATGTATCAGACAAAATCTGTATAGCTGCATAACCATAAGCCCGTAAGATGTTCCACCATCTACCCAGAATAAAAGACGATATGCAACGAAGGAGTGGAAGGATGCCCATTTGCAAGAAATACAGACTAAAAGAGTAAAATTATGAACAAACAGAAAAAAATGCATTTCTATTTAACATAAATGAAATGTCTCACTGGACTAAGAGGAAAAATCTTTAATTTGTATTTATAAAAACTGCTCCAAGCAAGAAATGATAACAGCAAGCTACAACAGCAAATTCTCCTATAATGCTTAGTGATTTTAAACCATTACTTTTCTGGCAGTCGCCCTATTCTGATTTTCCATTGCATCATTTCCCTCTCTGTCTATTATCATTTATTACACATGCATATAAAACCAGTGAGTTTTATAGCAGTGATTTTATTAGCCCATTTCAGTTATGTTGTTTATTTTGTAGAATTTAATAAATTTAATCCTCATTTAAATAAATAAAATATGGCATAATTCAGTAGCTAATTATTAGAATATGCGATAAATTATGATTAATGACCAAAAAAAAAAAAGCTTTTTGTCTCAATTAGATATCCACAATTTATCTAACAACTATGTTAAAGTGGAAAAAAAAATTAAGGGATAATGAAAATGAGAATTCCTCTCCATTGCATTTTTGATTCCATAATTAGCTTGTTTTCTTCCCCAAAAAAAGATGAGTAGAAGGGTGTATGGGCAAAACATTTTCTAAGTAACAATGACTAATGAAAAGAATAAGGAAGCGGTGACAGCTTCTTCTAATTCAGAAAGGACCATTAGTAAAAAAATACTGCTACTGCACTCACATGTCCAAGACTCCAGTATTTTTCACTTTTATATAATCAGAATATGACTAATGCTGCAGAAAAAGTTTTCATTAATAATGATATAGCAGTTTTTCATGCATTTCCTTCAACTGCATTCAGGCTACACTCATACTACCATACAATAAAATAGCACATTTTGAACAACATAGTGAAGTATTAGATGTAGGAAAATTTGGAATTCTAACAGGAATATTTTACTTTTTTGTCCAAAATTTCATTTATTTTTCAGCACATGTAATACCATCAAAGAAATAAAGTGTAGTTTTTTATGTTTTTTTTCTTTTTTTTTTCTTTTTTTTTTTTTTATTGCCTTTAACAATCTTTTGTAAGTCAACCAAATGTTTGGGTAATAATTCCAGGGTCTCTTTAAAGCTGAAACGGAAGGGAGCTTCTGAGTTTGCCCATCCAAAGTGAGAAAGTAGAAGAGAGATCCTTGTTTATCAAAGAGCAATTCAATTTTTAAAACACTCCAAGACACATCATAGGGTCTCTCTTGCAGACTTTTTTCTTCTGCTGAACAACATAATGTGGTTTCTATTCAGTGACAAGGAAATAAGGCAGCTATGTTTGGTAAAATGCTCAAAGCACTTCAGAGGGAAAGCCCATATGACTGTGTCTATAATTTAACAGACAAGAAAATATTTTGGGTTCAGCTTTCTATAAGAGTCCTTCTTTTATTTGGCAGAAACTGCTTAAAAATATTTACCCTTGTGAAAACCTAAATTAGAACTTCTTTTCCAATGTGAAAGAAATTCCTCAGTGACCCCTTCAGTGAGAGAAGGTGCACATTTTCTTATATCAAAGTCTGTACATGGGGCTAACACGTTGCCTTGTATCATACTTTCATCTTAATGCTTTGGTTTTTATCATGTGTTTTTCTGTAAGTGGGAATTGCTCTACTCCTGAACCAAAAGACCACAGGGAAGGAATGAAAGCATCATCTCTGCACCATCCCATTACTCTCTGGTAAGTCCATGAGTCACCAGTAAAGTGCAGAGGAAACTGAAATGTTTCTACAGTAAAGCAAGAAATGGTGTTAAGGCCCTATTCTCCCTGTTATCTGCACCTACCAAAATATACTGTTCCTGGGGAAATCATCCTGGATCCTCTGTAGGTCTTGTTTGCCTGGACATGCACACAGACTAACCAGCTGTGAAAAGATAGTTCTTTCTCTGCTCAACCTGACATATATTTCCAATTCAAACACACAGCCCTAGCTCTCTAGAAGGTGTGGTCTCCTACCCAGGGCAGATGGTAAATCCTCTGTCAACTTTATAGCCATACTGGTTATATAGCATTTGTTGTCTCCTTTGAGAGACACTTTTGGAACAAGCTGGAATACTTACCCGAAGTCGTAATAGAAGTTTCAAAGCTGGTTTGGGGACACAGTCACCCATCCAAACTTCACACAGCATCAGCTTCCATTTTGTTTGCTAATGAAGCAGCCTGCATGCAACTCAAGAAATGTGGCTGCAAGGCTTTGCTTGAGTGATTTCTCACTCAATTACAGGGGCAGTTGCCAAGAGTTATTATCCAGTCTTCTCCGACAAGACTAAAACTCCCATGGTTTTCAGGTGAACTGTGGAAAGAACACAAATATTTGAGCAATGCATACTGACATAAAGAAACAAATAATCGTGACCATACTCCTAAGGGCCAATCTGAAAAGCAGGGGAATTCTGCCTTTTTGTCAAGCATGCACTTTAACCCTTCTTGCACTTTCTTTCCTTCGTTCTTTTCTGTATGTATTCATTAAATAAATAAATAAATAAATAAAAATTCTTTTAATATTGCCATACATACCATGCCCCAATAACATGGCTCCAACTCAAGAGAGAAAAGAATCTGAAAATGTTCAGTGAGTCAGATTTCACAGAAGATGTGTGGTTGCATTCTTAAGAATAATTTTCTGATATGCTTGAAACAAATATTATTATAGATTTGGTAAGTGTACATTAATCATATTTAATTATTCATATTTTGTATATAACCACCTTTTGGCATGTGCAAGTACGCCTTTGGGCTAGAATGAGATGAATTGTCATAAGCACAGAAAGATGACTGCTGTACCTCAAGGTTAGTATAAGATTCCTACAATATTTTGGTTCTTCTTCCAATGCTCTGGGATCTATTTACTTCT
Source organism: Chauna torquata (assembly GCA_013399475.1). Taxonomy (NCBI): domain Eukaryota; kingdom Metazoa; phylum Chordata; class Aves; order Anseriformes; family Anhimidae; genus Chauna; species Chauna torquata. The sequence continues at coordinate 266,701 of VXAL01015067.1, forward strand.
CTCTAGTCACTATTGAAGAAAAGGTATGTTTGAGTCAAGGTCAAAATCTGGCCAAAGAAATTAGAAGTAGTTAAATGATAACAAATAATCTGATATTCCTACAACATTAACATAATTTGTTACATTTCACTCTCATTCTTCATTTTCCTTCATTCCCAAGAAGATGGGTAACAGCAGGAGAAATTTTTTCAATTAAAATTTGAAATCTTGCTATTCTTTGCACTTCCCGCTATGCTTGTCTTTTATTGTGTCTAATCCATCGAGGGCCTGCTTGCCTTGAGATGGTAGGCAGGTAGGCAGGGGTGCCTTGTGTTCTTCTCAGACAGACTCACTGCGATGGCTGCAGTTGTCCCTCCTTCCTTCCCAACCAGCTCAGACACAATGCCCCAGGCTGTCAGTTTGGTAAAGTCACCTTGGAGTGGTGTACTGGAGAGCTGGAGAGCTACGAACTCTCCTGCAACAGATAACAAAGAGCAGTCAAAACGTGACTACTTTAGCTACTAGCTACTAGCTGTAGCTATTCCTGTAATCTGTATTCCCCTAGTTATATTTTTTAATCTCCTGTCAGGTACAATGTAATTATATGACAGACTGTTGTATGTGACTGTCACTTACAAGATCAATAATTAACATTGCTATGGAAGAATACACTTGGAAAACCAGAGAATGAAATCTCAAATATACGAGCAGTAGATTGGAAATTGCATTTTTTTGAACTACGTAAATACCCTGATAACAGAAACCTTTGTTTTGAAGCTTTAGGGGTTTGTTTTAAACTCAGGAACTCACGATGATGGTCTGTGACTATTATAGTGAACCTCTAAAGCAGCAGGAGTAAGGCTTTGAAAATCTAGTTCATTAATGACTTCCAATTACCATACCTTCTAATTAGATCGGATACGCCAATGTACTCTCCAAGTTACTGCTCTCAGTATCTCAGAAATAGGTGCCATAATTAGTCAGGCTGTAATCCTGACAAAACAAATTCTTTAGGTCCCTGAAAAGAGTTGGTGTTAATTGCTGTTCTAGCAGGGCATCTGGTGTAAATAGTGAGTTTTTCATCAGAGACTACTGCAGACATCTTAAACTACCATGTTGAGCCTTCTATGACAGATTTTATAGAGTTAGCACTTTTGTGCGAAGAGGTGACTATTGCATTAAGAGGATTTATACACAGCCATTATATGGTTGATTTTCTGGTCATATTTAATTAACCTCTGCTTGTCTCATTCATTTCTAAAAGAATGCAGTCAATGCATGTATTCTTAGTACATTACTTGTGCTATTAGCACACTCCATTTTTTCCAACTTAGAAAAATAAAGAATTCTGTAAATATGCTTCTAAGTAAGCCCCTAAAAGCAAAATATGATGTATTGCCCCATGAGGTTTTGTCTAAGGTACATTTATTCTTAAAATTTATTAGTAGCACTACTGTTGGCTCGGCTATATCATGGTCATAGGAATGTTAGTACAGACAAAGATACCATCAGTATAAAAAAAAAAATTTCAAATAAGCAATGTTCAAAAGTAAACCAAGAGCATAATCGTGCACACAAATACTGGAGCATTGAACAGAAACAGCTCTAATGACTTCCAACCCTCTACGTCTACTCCCAATGGCAATGGTACAGGACCTGTATCTTGTATGGTGCATCCTCCAGGAGGTCAGTCTGGACAGCCTGAAATTGTCACAGCTTCAGCTGTTCTAGTTCAGCCCAGCTGTGCCCAGGCTGTATTGGGAAAAAAAAAAAAAAAAGTACTGTCCAGTAAAGTTAGGATATTCAGGTGCTGGGCACTGAGAAAAGAAACAGTAATAAAGAAAGATCAGTTGCTTCACAGTCATCCTTGAGACACAGACATTAATGAAAAAAGATCAAGCGTGCTTGCTATACCTGCTCAAGTGAGAGAGAAAGGTATACACACAGAGCCCCTCTAATGAAGAAAAATCTTCTAAAGATTGCAGGTACCTGAAGTAAGGACACAAATTATAGGAGAAATCTCCATATCAGGCACAACTGTATGATAGAGCCAGAGGAAAAAAAAAAAGTTAATGAAGAAAGATCAAGTGCACAAACACCAAGGATGAGATCATGTACTAAATGTATTCTGAAAAAGGGAGAAAGAGGCAGCTCTCTACACATGCTCCATCTACACATGCTTTTAATCATGCAAAAACTACTTGAACTTGTTTCTAGCACAGGCAAGGACTACACTTCAAACTTACACAAGTACATATTGAAAAGGTGCAAAAAAAAAAGTAGTAGCTGGAAAAATCCCTTGGGTGCACTAACAGAGTAGACTACTACTACAAAACAAACAAACAAACAAACAAAACCTCCCAAGTACCCAAACACCCCAAGTATTTTGGTGCAAGGTGTCAAAATAACCAGGGCTAGACAGTAACAACAGGTCACCCACAGGTCTGGATTCTGCCCAGAACAAATCTCCCTGGCTCATAGTACGTCATCCCAGAGCCTCAGCAAGAGCAGAAGAGCCAATCTGCAGCAATCTGCAGAGCAAAACTCCACCACAGCAGTGAGACCTTGTGCTCTGTCATGGATGGACAAAGCCAAAATATATACAAGCAAAACATTCAGTGGCTTATGCCAGTCATGGGTCATAAGCCCACAGTAAAGATACAACCAATACCTTAAAAATCTAGGATATAAAAGACAGATCAGAGAAGAAGTGGAGGAGAGCTGAATGCAAAAGAACTCAAAATGGAGAGTAGAAATAAGTAAAGTTGTATCTTAAAATAAGTACCTTTAAGTCTTACTACAGTAACTTCATTTCAAGTAGTATTTCTTTCTCTCTACCCTTCTCTCATAGACACATCAGATCAAGCCTGTGTTTTATTTCTGTCCCACTATCATACAGTTCTGTTTCCTAGGGGACAAAAAAAAAATCTCCATGAGGAATTTTCCCGTGCGTGAAATAGGTTTGCAAAGAAATGGTTCACACAAGCAACACTTTGAAAAGACTGTGTCTTCTTGAGAGGCTCATCCTATGTTACTGCATTTTTATTTCCTAGCAGCCCCAAACAGTAAAATATAGCAAATTACATATATATTTCATATATATTTCCTGATTTTTTTTCTAAAACTTTTCATAATGTTCAAGGCATGTTTACCTGTGGCACACATCTTGGCAAAATGTGCTGAAATACGCAGCTTAGGCACCTTTTCCTGCTGTCATGACCGTTAACCAAATGTGCTGGAGAGGCTACCTGAAGTAATTTTGTTTCATTGCTGCATTATAAAAAATAGCAGTGTTACATTGCCTGATAAAATTAGTTTAGGAGCGTAACTTCAGCCAGATACCACATTTACACAGCTCTGAAGAGTCTAGACTTCTATATCTTCAGTAATATAATTAACTTATCGCTCTGGTTCATGCACAACCTGTATTGCCTTCAGAGTCATTCTGAGGAACAACTTCCCATGAGCAGTAAAACAGTAAAATGCATTGCTCTCCCTGTGTTCCACTTGGGAAGTAGATCACTTACAGAAGAATTATTTCAAAGGTGTTTCACTTTCCACCCATGTGCATATACATCATTCACATAAACTAACTAAAATAGCTTTTTTGTGATGTTTTTCTACTGTCCCACGAGCAGATGGATATGTACTTATGCAGAATTAACATGAGTGCAGGTTATTTACATCAAAAAATGAAGGTTTGTGAAGTACATTTCAGTGCTGGTGTGCAGAAGCGTTACATGGACACATGACAAGTTATCCAGATAAACTGGACATATCAGAAGTTATCCAGATACTACACAGTGATGGTCTTTAAATAGTTTAGCACCAAAAGGTATTGTTTTTCTGAGGATCATTTTTCAAAGACGTTATTGGTTTTTGCATTGCCATGATGATTTTTAAATTGTTTTTAATAGGAGGAAATTTTGATAGATTCTGAGATATTGATAAGAAAATTAAAGTTTTATAGCAGATCAGTCTTATCTCTTTGAAAGCTATCTAGATGTTAATTTAAAATGCTGTTTTTCCCATTTTGGGACAAATTGAACATCTTTTAAGTGTTCATTTATAATATCTTGGAAACAAATTTAAGCAATATAATATTGAATTGTATTCAACAAAAAACAACCCAACCTTCAAGAGTCAATTGCTCTTAAGAAAGTTAAAAAAAGAAAGTTAGAAAATCCTCTATGAACAGAGGCAGACAATAGTAAAAGAATCCACACAGGAAACAAACAACTCCCAAAAATTCTCATATAGAAACCTGTTTTGACATAATATCTGATGGAATGCAGTTCTTATTTAAAAGAAGCCCGAATGAACATCAGAGTCAACTAATTATTTCATCAGCCAGTTAGGGGAACCAGCGATTTCACAGAGAGATAACAAAATCAGTGAAGGGGGAACTAAAATATTTTGATTTGAAGTGTTTCTTCTGTTAATCTTGAAGGGCACATCTGTCACTGGTTGTGTAATGTTAAGCAGCCCTTTTTGGTTCCCTTGCTCACTACAGCAATGCAGTATGGTCACAGTCAAGTCTGTCTGAGTGAAGAGACACAAGAAGCTCTCTGCTTTCTGTGTACCTGTCCTCCTGGGCTGGGATGTTTCTCTCTCATTAACAACATATGCTAAACTCCAACATTTTTCTGTACAAATGCCCATCTAGCACAGTGAAGGAGAAAGACAGGATTTTTTTCTGAGCTGAAAATTGAAAAAAATGAAATATCAGCAAGACCACCTTTTGCCTTGAATGCCCACAGCTGTAAGCACAGGATGTTGCTGAACCCACAGAGAGCAGTTTGAGGTCATTACTTGATTTGGACCAAGCCTGTCTTTGTCTATGTTGTACCACTGCTACAAGGTCATTCCCCCAAGGGTCATCCTCTCTCCTTGCACTGGCAAACACTCTGATGGATAGTACCATGGTCCTGAGATACAAGTCGCCCTCTTGGCTCTTCTCCAGCTTTTGTCTGCTTGAATGCTTGTACTCCTTATTACAATAGAGTTCCTGAAGCAGGAAATAAGGTGGCAACCAAACAACTGATGTTAGCTTTAGACTCCACCAACTTAAAGCAGGCATCTCAGACAGCACAGACCAGCATCTATCTTTCCTCAGCTGAGACAAAGGATCTGTCTCAAAAGCACCCTGAGCCTTTTTGACAGCACGCAGTTATGTGATCCCTGTGGATCAGGTCAGCATTATACACAGATGCTTCATTAGCATCTGTGAGATTAGAGCTGATGTTGAAGCTGTCCCATCAAAAATGGGTTCATTTGTACCATGACCTTCCTTCCCAATGCTTCAAGAGAAGCTCCCATCTACAGGCAGATTTTTTGCATATCCACTGAGAGCTGGGGCACAAGCTGTGCAGTAGAGTTGGTGGCAGGACCATTCTGGGCCCTCTCCATCTATCTTGATACACGGGCATGGTCAAGACCCCATGGGAGTGATTGTGCAATACACCTGAAAATATAACAGCATGATGACAATGGCAGTGTTGAATGCGTGTCCCACTTGCCCCCTGTCCAGGTTTCGGCTGGGATAGAGTTAATTTTCTTCCTAGTAGCTGGTATAGTGCTGTGTTTTGGATTTAGGATGAGAATAATGTTGATACACACCGATGTTTCAGTTGCTGCAGAGCAGTGCTTGCACAGAGCCAAGGACTTTCCAGCTTCTCGTGCTGCCCTGCCAGCGAGGGGGCTGGGGGTGCACAGGGAGCTGGGAGGGGACACAGCTAGGACAGCTGACCCAGACTGGCCAAAAAAATATTCCATACCATGTGATATCATGTTTAACAATAAAAGTGGGGGAGCTGCCTGGTGGGGGCTACCATTGCTTGGGGACTGGCTGGGCGTTGGTCAGCTGATTGTGAGCAATTGCGCTGTGCATCGTTTGTTATTGTTGTTGTTTTTTTCTTTTCCTTCTTTTTTTTCTAAACTTTCTTTCTTATTAAACAATCTTTATCTCAACCCACCAGTTTTCTAACTTTTGCCCTGTTGATTCTCTTCCCCTCCATTCAGCTGGGGAAGGTGGTGGGAATGAGCGAGCAGCTGTGTGGTGCTCAGCTGCTTACTGGGGTAAAACCACAACACCCTCTACACTTGCTCTGAGGCTATTGACTCAAATCCGTTCCGCAGTTTAGAAGAGCATGTACTGTCAAGACTTGAAGTTATATGGATAGTCAGAGAGTTTCAAAAATGTCTGAAAAGTCTGTTGAATAAGCCCAAAAATATGGGCACTAATCTAGGGTTTTACCAAATTTCTTCAAGTATAGTCATTCCCCTGTGTTGGCGAATTTGACTTGTTAATTTCCAGTCTATATGCTGATATTTTGCAAAGCTTGGTTCTCACTATATTTTCATCCGGTTTTGATAACATAAATTCAGGATAAACCCACTTAAACAAAGTTTGAGTTAGGTACAGAGACCAGAATACAGAGAAATGGAAAAATAATTGGAAAAATTGATTACTAAAAAATAAAAAACTTGTGAAATTCTAGCATATGGTTTCAGTTAAAAATCAATTTTTATTTCATCTAAGCTTATTTTCCCATTACTAAAAGTGTTTTCATTAAAAACAGCCTAGTATTGGGGATGGAATCTAGATAGCAAGATACTTTCTTTTCTTGTTGGAAAAGCAAGTACAAACACAGACAGTATTACAAGCCCATAACCGGTAGAGAGGACATTTGAATCAATGAGCATTGACACATCATTGTAGTCTTACGGGACATTTGCATTCTCAAAATTGCAAGACTCGTATGATCATTGTGATGAATCAAGGTGGACTTCAGAGACCTGATGGGAATCGCTGTGCTAATCTGTGTCTCCTCTGCCAAGCAAGTGCTGTAGGTGGCATTCGTACTGGATAACTTCACATATATAAAATTTAGGTGTTGTTGCCAGGCTGTCTTCATAGGCAAGAGAGAGGAGGAAAGCTCCTCCAGACATTGACTCATGTGTCTTATATTTTTGTATGTGGAAACGATAAATGGACTCCCAGAGCTTCTTCTCTCTACATAGACTAGAGTGTGCCTAGAACCCTAAATTAGAGTAAATTACCCTCTACTTCATACAGGCAGGTAAATGAATCTCATTCATGGTACATGTCGACTCCACTTGAGCCAATGGCAAAAATCTGAGTGGTAAAAGGGATAACCTTTCCAATTTGAGAAACAAATGTTTAATGACAGAAAAGGACAGATTTGCCCCCTTTGAATGATATGTGTTCCCATCTCCACCTTGCAAATCTCTCTGGCCTCTCAAGAAAACAGAAGGATATAATGTTTAAGAGGAAAAATGGCAGGTGCAGTTGCAGCCACTTTTTCAAAATGATGCCAGTGGCTGGGGCTGTCTATGCACCCCTCATGGCTGCCCTGCAGTTTACTGAAGGATCAGAGAGCAGAGCCTCACTAAAAGTACAGTTAAGTCAGGATTATAATGTTTGCCCTTTCAAAATTGTTCAGCTTACTTTGTAAAATGGTTTTAAAGCTCATGTAATTGACCCACGCTTTAAATTTGGTGCCATTATTTTTCTTAATACTGCAGTAGTTTATAAAACTTTTATCATTGCCAATGGCAAGTTGTCAGTGTTTTATTTTCGTTAAAGAAAAGATAAAAGCGTGAATGATTTTAAGAGAATCCTTTTATTAATAAGAATTTCTACATGTCAAATAATAAAATGCCTATGTACACCATATTGCAGACAGGAAACCTGTAACAAAGTTAGTTTTATTGGCTTATGCTCACTGCATCATCACACAGACTGGTGGTTTTCAATGCACGCTCTTAGGACCCCTGGGAGCTCCATGACCTTCTTTTACAAGATCCATATCCTCCCTTTATAGCATTCCATAACTCTAATGGAAAATATATTGACAGCTGCAAATGAAACGTCACTGCATTAGACAGTGCTGCAAAAGCAGCTGCTTAAAGCCTCAAAAAATTATAATGATCTTCTGGCTGTGGGCTCAACAGTTACAACATCAGACACTGAGTACAGCTCAAAATTTGCTGTGCTGTGGGAATTAGTAGTACACAAATCATATTTTTTGGCAAATTGTTTTTTTTTTTTTTTGCCACAAAATTTCCAGTGTTGGCAGTGATTAACAAAAATGAGGTGGGTGGAGACATTTGTGGAAAGGCATTCATTCCTTTCTGCTAATTGATACCTTGACTTCAGGGCTGGGCTGCCATGGTGTTCTGCTACCCACCTGCCTGAGATACAACTACATGAATGTTAAAAATATGGATGAATTCAAGAAATAGCAGACAAGGGAATTGTCACAGGACTGTGGAGCACTAACATATTAAACTTCATCAAATACAGTCTGACACATGGGATCCGCTGTAACTGTGGTATTCACAGAAAAACCTTCCCATCCCTCCCCAGTACCCACCATCTCTTCCATGTCTTTAGGGCATCTCTGCTTATACTCTTTGTTTCATTGTTGCTCAGAAAAAAAAGTTGAAAACAATTTCAAATAAGAAACAAATTATTTTTGCACCAGTGCCCAGCCATCTGTAAACTAAGTAGAAGATTTTTGGAACTTTGCAATATATATTTTAAACACAATTGCAGAGCTTACCACAGTCTTATTTCACTGAGCTCTAAGGCCATGAGGGAGTCTCAGATCATCTAGTATCACCTCTTGTATATGTCAGGCCATTATATCTCACCCATTTCTCCCTCCATTGAACCTGGCTCTTAGTGTCTTGGAGTGTGTATTTTATGTATTCCAGAAAAGCAATTATTGTGGATTTGAAAACATAAAATTTTTTTTTTTCTTAAGCATCTTCACCATTAAATTCATTTTTTTCCTGTCTTTATTTCTGAACAGGAGCTAAGGACCTAGCTATGCTGTTTCTTTAAAGACATTCAAGAACCTTTTGTTATTCAGTGCCCACTTGGTGATGCTTAATCAAATTACTTCGGTGTTTTTGACAAGCTAAGCAGTTTCAACTGCCCAGCCCTCTCCCTCTCCTGCATTAGCTCCTGGGAGTGCAAAGCCAGCACAAACAGCCAGAGCGACCATCCTGACCTCCTCCCGTCCCTCTGCTGCCTTCTCCTTTCTGCCTACCTGGGATTAGCACAGCTGGGTGGTATCAGTCCAAAAATAGCCTGGCCCAAAAGAAAGAGAAGAATAAAGGCAGAAAACAGGGCAGAGACTGCAGGTCTGGAAAGGGTAGGCTTGCCCTTTTCAGCCAGCACTCCAGTGTATGCCAGCTTCATGTGCTATGAGACAGGGCATTCTGCGCAGCTCATCATCCATTTTCTCTTCCTCTCCCTTTTCCCATCTCAGATTCTCCAAAACCCCCCTGCAAGTATGGGATCAGGAGGTGAAGGCAGTGTAAGACTATCACTCCTGCTAACTCCACTTACCAAAGCAAAGCCTCTTGCCTACTGCCATTCATTATTCTCCTCTTTACATGGCCAAGGTTCTCACTCACCTTTTCCACAGCGTTGTACAAGGACTCAGGTTGAATTGCTTGTCCTTTATAATGCTTAAATCCTTCTCAGAGTTAACTGTCTTCCAAGATATGGTCCTCTTCACTGATGGCAGCCTGAATTTCTTAGAAAATAGGACCACCTCTATATATATAAATGAATGATGCGTGCTTGCGTTTCCCATACAGCATGGTTGTGCCTGTGCATGTATAAAAATTAGTTCCATTCTCCCAGATGTTAATCTTTAATGTTAATGTTTAATACATTTGAGACAGAAAATTATTTCTTGCCTGGATATACATTTTTTGAAATATTTCAACTTGCTTTTAACCATTTTCATGTTATAATGAACGCAGAAATGGAAAACTAGGTGTGAAAGAAAGCTGGTTTTCTTTTGTGGAGAAATCACTGCATTATAGATGAATAAGAAGAATATTTGTTTCCTGTGATAATTTCTTTCCTCCTCCCCTCCTGTTGTTTGAAAATTGTTGCTTATGTATCTGAATGACGAGCTTTCCCTACTGCATGCAGAAAGCAGTGTGTAGATAATATGTTCACAGCAAATATTCATACCATCATTGAAATTGTACATACTGCATTGTTGGAAATGCAGAGGACAATTTTTGTAGAGACACTTGGAAACAAATTGCTAAGAAGGCTTACAGACCAGCACAGCACAGCACAGCACAGCCGTAACTGCCAGGATGTAGGTAAAAGACAGTGTCCCATATCTCTTCAGTTCCATCTGGCATTTCAAAATGCTGATGGAGAAACCAAAGTGACTGCTTTGTGCTCTACTTCCACAGTGAGTGAAAGGAAACAAAAAGAGCAGTTTCAGATTGCATAACCAATGACAACTCTGTCCCTTGTGATTAATGTTAGAATACCTTTAAATCAAAGAGATTATCTTCCCCTAGAGTTTATGGCTTGCTTTTTTTTATTTTTTCACCCCAATTTACTACAGTTGCAATCCCTTAATTGTCTTGTTCACTAATTATTAGTCAGGTCCTCGGACTCCCTCTAACTGAACATTCTCTGATCAAAAGCTCTGCAGACAGCCTTAATTTCTATACATAGCTTTTTAAAAGGCAAACCTGTGCCTAAATATTATGTAACAGAATCTGGTCCAAGTCACTGAAACTAATATTTGTATGTGGGTTTGCAGAGGTTTTGTGAGTCTTATAATAAAGTCCAGGGAGGAAATCAAATGTTATGCATAATTTACATGGAAAGTTGACGTCTCCTGGGGCTACCTGCAACCGTATTTTGACAGAAAACATATACAAAGTCCGGGCAGGAAAGATCGAAGGACCAGAGCTGTCCAGGTTACTGCAAAAGAAAAACGCTTTCACTGAGCTGCTAAGAACTGAAACATTTCTCCTACTCATTTCCTAGTGTACGTGTGTCCACACCAACAGAAATGGCTTTTCTTGGGACTAACCTCAGACCCTTCTCATTCTGTGCTTCTAAACAACCACTTTCCTTTTGTTTCCTTCTTCCCCCCGCCCCGGCCCCCAAAGTATTTCACATGGAAATGTGTTAGCCAGGGCCTGTACATAGGAGTGTAAACTGCTTCTCCCTGACAAGAAAACTATTTCACTCTTCAGAGCTATAAAGAAAGAAATTACGCCAGTGCTGGATTTAAAACAAAATGCAGATGAAAAGCACCATTCTAACTGTGTGATAATTTTGTACTGCCCCCTATCAAAGTAATGAGACATGATTTGTAACTATTTTTTTTTTTTAGGTAAATTGATCATTGATAAGCAGCATAATTGATAATAATTAAAACAAACAAAAATAATAATTGATAATAAAAAAGACAGACAAGGGTGAGGTCTTTCTGACCTAAAGAGTAATCTGGTTTAGTAAGAGATATTGACTCTCTCTACAAACCTTGTCTTGTTTCCTTTTTTCAAAAACTCTTGTGTCACATCCACATATCATGGAAGCAATTTCCACAAAGACTAAAAAATGGTGAAAACATTAATAGACCTACTGAAGTCTCTTGTATTTCCACACTTTCAAAGACAAACTTGTCAGCAACTAACATTTTGTGGCTCACTGGCTTGAGAGCGGAGGGGTGGATGAATGTCCTGTTTTGGCGGAAATGTTTCCAAAGGGTGAAAGGATTTACAGCACTGTGTATAAATAGATACACATTGCTCCATCTCACACAATGACTGCAGCCACAGCAAAAAATTGACTTGTTTTCTCATGGGTGATAGCTGTAGCAGAATTTGAAATTAAGAAATAATTGTAATAAAGGAGAGTTGTATACTAAATGTAGCTAGAATTTATCTATGCACAGGGGGCACGCCCTCTCCACTAACAAGGCCAGTTTAAGATAAGTTAGCCATTCTCATATGAAAGCAAATGCCCTATACGAGCATGGCTATCCTTTAAGTATAGCCATGCAATTTCATAATGTCATGAAAAATAAGCCTCTTCTAGGTGAACCAACTGTGTCAGTCTCCCAAACTGCAAATATATCAATACTGTCAGCATCACTTGCTGGTGTGCTCAGCAGTTTGTGACCTGGAATAGATGTGAGCATATCCTCACACAACTCTGCTCCTTTGGGAGATGAGACAAGACTTGCAACTAACTTCCAAGAGAAGGAGTTTAGACTGAAGATGAACTACTGGGGCTATTGAAATCCACCATCCTAATTTCTAATTCCTAATTGCCATTAGGAGGAATGTTTTGAAAATCAGAATGTTAAAACAATAATGTCTTTTCAACAGAAGTTAAATGTTTGAACACATTTGATGTGGATTTAGTGGACAATCCTGCAAGCACTTTGCTTGCAGATAAATTTTACATAGTGTACATAATCCCAACACACTGTGAAATATTGCATGCATCTCAGGCTATGGTTTTCTTTTTAAGACAATCATTGTATTGAAATATAAGATCAAATGTCATTGCATCACTTTCTGAATATTTCTCATTTTCATAAATATATATAGATATATACTTAGGGCTGTTATATTACTTTTGACACAACTCAACTCTGATCTTCTCAAATAAATTTCACGGTCTTTTTTCAAAGCCACAGTGAGCTCTTGGGTGATAAACAATGCATCTGCAAATAATAACAATAATAATAAAGTTATGATTGCATAGATGGAAATTAAAACCTGAGTGTCAATTAGAAAGCCCTGAAATGGAGCACAAGAGACATCAGTCATCTAAAATCTATCCAAATTATGCCAACTTGCCTGTAATCACAAAATATATGATAAGAAAAACTTTGCATATTACTAAAGAGGGAACGAGGATGAAAAGGTATTAAGAGTAAAATAACAAAGCAGCAGCTAAAGGAAGTAATAATTTAGCCTTTATAAAGGTGACTCCTACAGAAATAATAACTACATCTGATACAAATAAGTACAGAATTCCTAATTTTTGTCTCAGTGACTGTTTATGCCCTCAGTTTCTGTCTTCCACTCTACAGGAGGACTAAAATCCATGGAAGGTGTCCCATTAGCACAGCACGTATTTTATGAAACAACATGTTAAATGTTGCCAAAGTGTGAATGAGAACGAGAATTACAGCTAAAAGCCAGTGAGAGGGGAAGCTCCATGGGAGACTGTGTTGCACTAAACTTTACAACATATATAAAAGAACATTGGACTTTTTCAGCAGCATTTTTAAAACTACATGATCTTTTCAGGTGACTTATTTTATGTGATAAGGAATGCTCTAATAACTTGTGCACTTAAACAAGGTTGGAAGCAGGGCCTCCTGTGTACACAGAGCTGACTAATGTCACTGACAGATGTTGATAAAATTCTGGCAAAAGTCATCTTGAAGAAACATGAGCACATGGGAGGTTTTCTGATAAGCAGATTAATTTCAGACAAGGTGAGAAAAGATATGCTTAATATAATACAAGTAACATATGAATCATGTCTGTAAATGCATACAAATCCTTCTACAAGCTTGAGTATGGATAGTAATGTATACACAAGCCTTTCAGTCAGCTGGTGGCATTACAAGGAGCAGATGTGAGGGGACTGACATTGTGAATGAAGAGTTAGAGTTTCTCAGTAACACAGTTAAAACCAACAATTTAGAGACTGAATTCAGAAGCAGATCCCTGTGTCTCATAGGTACACATCACTGCAATTTTAAATATGTTTACGTGTTAATTCTTTCACCCTCTTCAGTGTGACAATTATGTATTTACTTGCCACCAGCATTTGATTTTTCTAGAGTCTGTAATTCTTATTCCTTCATGCCTATAGTAGATTCGTTGTTGTTGTGGTGACACACATATTTTTCAGTTGCTATTTAAACTTTTGATGCTGCAAAATCTCCCTCTGCTAAGGTATATACTTTTGTCATTTGGAGCTAGAGTCATTTGCCCTCCTTGCAAACAGAGAAGACTGTTGGGACCCATACACATAATCTCAAATCTTTAAAAAAAAAAAAAAAAGTCACAGAAAAAAGAATCTTAAAGGAGTCTATTACAGGAGAAAAATGCTATACACCTTGCTGTTCTCTGCTTCATTGCAACGCTTTTTTCTAGGATGTAATCTAACATAAAGCAGTTCCACTTTGTGCCTCAGGTTAAAGACTGACGGTACCTACCTCTGCTGCAGGTTCCACAGCCCTCCCAACAGAGCTCCACATCTCCCTTTTGGCAGTAACACCCTACCACGTGGTCTTGGCACTTAGATGCAAGGAACTGCAAATGGTAACAGGTGAAAGGCTTGAATTCTAAGACATCCAGCAGTGTGCAGTGAATTACTGGGTTAGGGTAGTGGATGCAAAAGGAGCTTCAATTTCATTTCAGATTTTTGTGAGATGAAACTAAGAGTGACAGGGTTTTCTGTAAATGAGCCTCCCTTAAGGTGTTTTGAATATGACCTTAAAGGAAATTTCCTGTGGCTATTTATTCCTCTTCTAGATGCATGAAAAAGAAAAAGAAAGAAAGAAAGAAAGAAAGAAAGAAAGAAAGAAAGAAAGAAAGAAAGAAAGAAAGAAAGAAAGAAAGAAAGAAAGAAAGAAAAAGAAAAAAAGAAAAAGAAAAAGAAAAAGAAAAAGAAAAAGAAAAAGAAAAAGAAAAAGAAAAAGAAAAAGAAAAAGAAAAAGAAAAAGAAGAAGAAAAAAAAGAAAAAGAGATCTGAAGAACATTCATAGTTCTGGGAAAAGAAAAAAAAGTTATGCTTTTCACTACAAGGAAATCCAGTTTTAGACATTCTTTGCCAACACCAGATGAAGCCTGGGTCTACCTGGAGAATAGACATAAGGAAGAAGACATCTCGGAGAATTCATAACCTACCAATATTCCTCCTGAGTAGACTTTTTTCCCCACTTCGTATCAATCAAAAGCACACTGGGAAGTTTGAATGGCTTGCAAGGATTCATTTCATATACAGTTGGGCTAAAGTTTTCCAAAATCTAAAGATTAGATATTGAAATGACATCTCAGCAGTCTTCAGTTTTGCAGGATGTTGATATGGATAAACAGCATGACAAAGTGAGAAATGAGCTCAGGGCAGACATGACTCCTGCCAGCAGGATTGCAAAGGCTGCTTATAGTAGGATAGCTAAACAGAAAGAAGTCAGAAATAACATCATCAGTTGCATAGCAGACCTATGAACCAGTGTAAGTCTGATAGGACTGCTGTCAAGATTGTTATGCTTGGGGAATTTAATGGCAGCTTTGTGCCTATGAATGATCACTGTACAAAAAATAATTTACACTGCTGCTCACTCTCACTCGGCTCTGATATGATAAACCACTGGCAGAATATGAACAGGGATTAGACTTCAAGTAAAATCAAAATGAAGACAAAAAGCTGTCAACTTGGGATGAGGCAGTTTGCAATAACCAAGAACATGCCAAATGAGACAGTCCTTGCTGCTACAGCAGTCCCTCGGCTCCCTACAAGCATCTGACAAGAAGCAAATAGATGCCTCTGGATGGCCTCACCAGAAAACAAGAGTTGGAATTAATATTTAATGAGTTAGACACAACTGCTAAAATTAGCAAGTTTCTCAACAAGAACCATTTCTTCTGAGCTGAGCTTAAGTCCCGGAGGTAGATAGGAGCTTAGGAGGGGCTGTGGTAGTCATACTAAAGCGCATTTCTTTTCCTCTGTTCTAGCATGGTTCCCTGGGCATGTCCCATTGAGTAGCAGGAGTACCAAAACTGCCAGGGTAGAGAGCGGTGTCCTAGGCTGACGCACTCCTAGGGAGCTATCCATTCTAAGTGATACACATACGGAAATATTCTTGTATTTTTAACTCTGTCTGTCCCCTTAAGGTATTGAGAATGTTGTCTTCCCAGCACACCGGTAGTGGTAGCCTTACTTCAATTCCTACTGTGTTTTCCAAGACCTATTGGGGTTTTTAAAAGTTTCAATTTGTTTCAAAAGCGACTTAATCTTTCACATATTTGTGTCCGGTTAAAAAAAATTGCTGTGGATAAATTCCATTTAATCACAAGCAGCCAATTTTTTTTTTATTGCTACTAGGATTTAAGGTGACAGGTGATTAACCAGTGATGAAAATAACGTATCATGGATTTTCCTCAAATAAACAGAACTTCCTCGTCTTAGTTATTGAAATAGTCCAGTTTTCAATTTAAAGCAGGTGGCAAAGTGACATATGAAGTCCAGTGAAGTCTATGATATGTCAAGTATCTCTATGATAGTAAATGCAGCCTCTTATAGAAACAGTATTTCACCACAAATAAATACATTACCTAAAAGCTCACAGACGAGGTTTCTCAGCAAAACTCTTCAACCTTAGATCCTTGATCCACAACAGTATTACTACTGTAGACAAATGCTAATGGCCTACGGATGCTCCAGGAGTGTCCACTTCAAGTTTCAGTAAGACATAAAGAGAAGGAGATTAGGGGAGGTAAAATAATAATAAAAAAAATAATAAAGATTAAAAGGTAAAAGGATAAAAAGGTCAAATGGATGTTGTTCTGCCATCAGCACCACTGCGTGCCAGCAGATTGACAGCCCTTATCACAAAGTGACCAGGCCAGCAGCAGAGAGCTGAAGCCAATGCCTCAGAGCAATCTTTGAGGAACATAAACAGGAGATTGCTTGGTCTCTTTCTTGCTTTTTTCCTTATTTGCTGCCTTCTTGATCACTTCTGTCTTGTCACATTATTTCCAGTTTCTAGGGTTATGGTTCTTTTATACTGTTGCACTTCTTACCATTCCCCAAATACACTGGACTTTTGTTCCCTTCCCCATTAAGCCATTGGATATATATAAGGCAGACAGCCAATTCAGCTCAATCTGATCTTGTTCAGGGCAATAAATATTAACATACTAGCCTCAAAGAATTTGTTCTTATGAATTTAAGCTTTAGCAAAAACAAAAATTCCCAAGGTCTGATTTTGTAATTTCCACGATTTGGATAAATGTGCAACCTGATGAAAAGACACAGAGGCTATTTCTATCTTTGTACCACCAGCTGTGACTGTGACCTAACTCTCATTCCTATTGTGTTTTTTTGTTGTTTTGCTGTTTGTTTGTTTGCTTGCTTTTTTACTTTGAGCGATCATGCCCATGAATTCATCAACATAGTCAAGACCAACTAGCGCTGGAGAACATGATCACTGGCTAGTGTTCATAGCTTCTTTAAAAAAGAAACCTACTATCAATTCAGATAGACTCGTAAGATTGATGGTGCCCCTGATTCAATTGCTGCCATGCTTTTTTAGAACACAATTACATTGACTACCTTGAATTGTCTACTGGAGCATTCACCGTCTTGCTCCTGCCCGGGAAGAGCTTGGATGCTGTGGGCAGTGTCATACCTGTTCTTGCACAGGAGTTGCAGTTTTAGCAGTGAAATTCCTAGAGCTGCAAGCCACAGACATGGCTATTGAGGGAAATTTGATAAGCACAAAACATGGACTGGGATCCAATAAGTAGTAATGATGTGAATGAAAAAAAGGGTCGATGAAAGTCTCCATAACGATAGAAGTATATTCAGCTTGCAAAATCAAACACTCAAAAGCAGAAACTTTTATCAATTAAGCTAGACTACACAGAACTTTTCATCCCTTTCATCCCTAGTGCAATTGCACTGTGATGTAGACTTAATTAAATTAGCATATTTTATTGTTTCCTGTCTCATTCAATGAATAAGGAGTTACTCAATCTCTGCGTAACCTTGCTACTCATGTTATAGCCTCCGGTCTTATTCTCCACACATCAGTTAAGGCTAGACTGACTGGAAAAATGATTAATTTCTGTATGGATGCCTCTTACAGTTTAAACTGGCTATTTAAAATGTATCACAATCATCAATAAATATAGTGGTTTTGAGAGCGGGCAGCATATCCACTTTGTGAGTAGGTAATGGAGCAATAAAGAAATTAACACTCAAATGACTCATTGTTCCTACTGATTGTTGGTGCCCAACAGAAATATTACACTTTGCTTTAACAACATATTTAATGCTAATCTGTTCAAATCACAGCTTCAAATGATCTTCTCTACTTGCATGAGAAACTTTAATTCTAGTTCTTCATAGCATGCAAACATTTCTTTTTGGAGTGTTAAAATTCCATTAGCAATTTATTTCTTGAGCATAATTTCCAGATAAAAGAACTCTGGAAAAAAAATCAGAGCTATTATCACATTGCATCATATTGACACTCACGTATGTCATCAGCAAGGCTGGACACATTGGATCTACCTCACAGACTTAAGAGAATACCTGATAATAAGAGCAAGTTATTTTTTTCTGCATGCACCTGCATTAGAGGGAGCTAGCACACTTCACCACCAGGGCTTTGCGCATGTATTTGCTGATGGTAGTAGCAGAGTGGTGCTCTCACGACAATATCTGAAGTGCTTCATTAATATGAACGAACTTGTCTTGTGAAACTAGGCAGTGTGAATCACCCCATTCTGTAGCCAAGGAACTGAAAGGCAGGAGAGATGACTTCTAAACTCCCCAAATTACTGAAAGTGCCCTTTAAATTAGCAAGTCCAGTCTTAATTTTTCCAGAGCACTTTTTTTTTCCTACTCACTTCAGCTGTATTTTTCTTCACGTTCTTTAGTGTGTAGTCTCAGTTGCTGATCTTTACTTGTATATTATTAAATATTGAAAGCTGATAGAAGTTGCCAGCCAGAGCTATCAACCTGTTTACCAGAGAGTCAGCAAGAGGGACCACTTCGTAGTTTTGAAGATTCTCAAAGATGACGGTAGCTCTGAATCTGCCCAGCATCAGCAGCACTCAGTCGTGTTGCAGATCTTCATAGTCAAGCTGGGACCTTCTCAGGCTTGGTAAGAGCGCTCTGGCTCCTGGCCTCTCCCAAAGGGCTCTCAGACAGTTTCTGTTATTAGGTGTATTCACCTTGCTAACAGTAGCAGATGTTCTAAGAAGTATTTGTTTTTTTCAGTCTCCCCCCCGACCCAACACACATCCCCAGCATTTCGACCAGGTATATCTTCCCCATTTGCAAGTAGCTCACATCCTGCTTGTGACAAAAGCTTAAGTTCATTACAGGATGAAATACCAGTTCAGTGTGGATAGGATATTTTAGTTTAAAAATATAACTTTAGAAATAATAACTTTAGTGTAACTTTTAAATCCTGACTTTGAACGGATGTAAGAATGATCTTCACAATATTTTAAAGGAACAGTGACAAATCAAGGTTGAAAGTTCTCTTTAAGAATTAATTATATATTTTAAATAAATCATATTAAAGATGAAAGACTTTTGTAATGGACACATTTGAGGCAGAATTCTCACTGCTTTTAAACACTGATAGAGCCCAAAGGACATATTGGGAAAATGACAGAACATAAGAAGTTAGAATTGTAACATGGAAGA
>VXAL01015067.1:285970-298423 GCA_013399475.1 Chauna torquata
CTATCCTTCTTTGTATAAGCTCAAATTAATAAAATAAAATAAAATAATTCATTAAAATAAATTAATAAAATGAAATTAATGATACTAAATTTGAATCTAACTACACCGTCTAATAAAGAAGTCATGAAACAAAGACTAGCATCAGCCTAATTAGAGAAAGCAAAAGCATACTCTGTCCCTTCCTTCAACCAGCCAGCATCCATCGTAGATGTTCATGTTCATCTCCACACGCAACAACAACAGGACAGAGAACAAAAGCCACAGCAAAAGTAAGCAATGACACACCCAGGAGTGCTCTTCAGTCACCCAGGGCCTGAAAGAGTTGGCTGAAGCATTACCAAAGAATTCAATTTTCATTTTCGTAATTTTAATGAGAGACTGAGAGGCTGTTGTAGCTTCAAACGTTAGTGGGTTTGCCTGGTATAAAGACATTATATATTCCAGAAGATAAGATAGCCTGCATAAACAGTGAAACAGTGGAATTAAATATGAACTTCACTGGAACTTTAACCTTCCTGAATATCTATCGATTTGCTTATCTCAAGAGAGCTGCCTGAATTCCTTATTTCAACCAGATAATTTAACTGTTTTCTTCCGTTTCACAGGATATAGGGAAGACCATTGTCCTTCACTGGTGAACTGTTCAGGATATTCTTTATTTAATCAAAGCAAGCATCAGGACACTTTATGCAATTATTTTGCCCAGTTTAAGCTCTTTTACTTCTCCGTTATTGTTTAGGACAGGACTATTTCTCTCCAAATCATCGCTGGTTAGGGGAATCAGACACTTTGCTCCTCCCCTTACAAGCAAGAGTTATCCTCAAAAGTGCAACCTGTATGTGAAACTTTCTATGGCTAACGAAAATACCATTGCTTTTGCTATAGCCTAAGTTTTATTTTTACTTTTATCCTTGTTCCTGCCTGGAGTCCCTTGGACCTTCAGGCTTGTGCCTCTCTAAAGGAGCATCTGTGGTCATAGGTTTTGGAGGCCCATTCTGCACAGCAGCCCACTAGAAAAGCTGGTAGAGATCTCTGGCCCTGCCACCACCAGAGATTCTCAAAGCTGAGATGTTTACTAAACATTTCCATTTTAACACACTGAAGTATTTCCCTGTAGCTCTGGAGGATTGCCAGTTTCCTTTGATATGGATGCCATTGTGCTGGATGGAAACCCCCGGCTCTTTCCAAGAAGTTTATATGCTTACCAGCCTGAATTAAATTCAAATCTTTGATCTAATAATATTCATATTTCAAGTTTTCTCAGACTGTACACCTCACTCTTCCCTAATAGGAGGTAGTGGACTCTACCCTTATCACTGTTACAACGAGCACACAAAGGTCTGGGAAATGCAGGATGAGAGCTACCTGGATGCTTGGGTTGAAAGGACCAGGCTGATGAATGAGCAGGGCCATTCTCTTTTCTCCCCTCTCATCCCCAACCTCATTATTGTTAGGACTCTTGATTTTGGCTGAGATGCAAAGGAACCTTAAAGCCTCTTGGAGCATTTTCCCCTCTTCCTCATGCCCCCTACCTACTTCCTTGTGCAGCACTCTTCCATTAGAAATAAAATAGATAGATAGATAGATAGATATATAATTTTTTTCTTTTCAATTGAAAAATACTGAACAAGGCCAGCTCCAGTTCTTGCCAGGCATCAGTCTGATGATTTGTACTGGCAATTTATCATCTGAGTCATTTGCTAGCAGGTACAAGAGTCCCTGAAACTGACCTCTCCACAGCAGGCTGAATTTCATTATTACTTTTCCAGTAAAATTTTGCTTTTTAAGAGGAGAAGAAAGGCTTATAAATAGGTTAGGTACATCTCAAGCCCTCCACAATCATTTTTACAAACTTAGCTTCTTCCTTAATCCTGTCTAGCAAATAGTATTTACCATTCTTTATATTCTGCTTATTTTCACTAATATGAGCAGCTGCCTTCAAAATCATTTAATCACATTTTCTCGCCATAAGTGCTAATACCACTCTTAATTAAGCACAGAATGTCTGAAATATTCTCGCACTAACAGCTTAGGAAATCTCAGTGAAATAGTTTGTTTAGCATACAAGGTTTGCATGCTTCTCTTTTCTAAATCTTCTAGGTTTGTGAAACTGAACTTAGAGATGCAGATGAAAACGTTTTTTCCTAGTAACTTCTACCATATCCTTCTTATACATAGAAATAGCTATGCCCTTTATGTTTATGCATTTTTGTCCTCTGTTCTCAGTAGAACTTTGAAACAGAGAACTTCACAGAAAGAAAATAACCAGAAGGAATAAAAATTGATGCCCTTTTTTCAAACGCGTTAAAGCACTTGCTCAGTGTTCAGCCAGACCAGCTAGACGGTAACACAAATATGTTCTTGATTACAAAAGTAAATAAGATGTGGTTCATTCTTCTTACCATAGTAAGTCTGGGGTTGTGAACAGAGGGGCCCACTTCTTCAGCTCGGGGAAAATACGCCAGAAAACTAAACCAGGAGTATGGTACAACTTTTCACACAGATGGCATAATATACATGAACTACACTTATATTTCTTTTTCTGTCCAATTTCCAACAGAAAACTGGAGGAAATCTCAAAAAATGGGAATACCAAAATATATAAGCAAAAGTCTGAAATATAATTTCGGGGCCCTGAAGAGATCCAGCCTTGGTCCTCAAATCTTTCTAGCCTGGATCCTCAAAGCTTTCATTTCCATTTACAGAGTGAGTTTCCTCCTCGACATGTTTCTCCCAAAAGGGTTCACTTATGTTTATAAAATGAGGATTATACTGCCTCCTGGGAAAACACAATCTGAAGTCTTTTTTAAGAAATAAAAGCTGCAAGGAGGAGATACCTTTGTCTATGGTTTTTCTAAAAGGAAACCACTTTATGTCAGAGTTTGAATGTAATGGATTTTTTATATTAGTTCCAACATAAGTTAAAATCTCACATACAGACTGTTATCACAGGTAACACCAGAATGTTCTCACAATTAACCGCAGAGTGGAAATCAAATAATAATAAACAATTCTACCTGTAAACACTATTAAGGATTAAACTCATAAAATCTCTTTATCATTAACTTCCTGTCACTGACATGCACACAGGTGCCCAAAGCTGCTTGGGACCACAGCTTGATGCCAGCTGGACCACCTTGCTTATAGTAAGCCTTCATATCATGCAACCTTTATGTGTCTACCATGTACGTACTAACATCTGGAGTGGTCACCTGAGGCTCCTGTTACTTCAGTTACTTCAGCCCATTTCTGTGGCTCTTCCATCAGCAACTAATTTTGCCAATTCGCCTCTGTGGCACCTGGCACAACTGATGCACTGCACAGCTGCCCCAGCTGCTTAGGTCATGCTAATGACTCCAGGAGGCAGCAGGCATCTTACAAGAAGATACTGCAAAGGCTCTCTTGCAACATAAGTGCTAACAAACTTTCAGATACACAACTCAGGCAGCACGATATAAATGACTCTTGTGAAGAATTTCACAGAAGCTACTTTTGGTTAAGAAGAACAAGAATATGGGTACCCTCTTGAGACCACTGCTGTAGGTGCAAGAATTGCCTGAGCCTGCAGTAGCAAGTACAGAGTTCTTCAGCACCTCACCAGAGCCTAAAATCTAGTTGGACTGCGGAGTTTTAAAAGTTTTGCTTCCATCTGTAACACAGCTCTTGACAACTGAAAATTCATTTCTACTAGAAGAAGGAGCCTTTACAACTAGAAAAGCAATGAAGAGTTTCACCTCTCCAAGAAACAAATCTAATCAAGGTCTGTGGGTGAAATGTCAGTTTCATCATTTTAATGAGGAAAATGCTATAAGAATTTAAAAGTAAAGGCAATGTGTGTGGTGACTGTGTTACTGTATGGCACTTTGTGTTTAATCTGGCAGATGGTGATCAGTATTTTGAATTAGGACAGTCCTAGCATCCTAGATAGTTAGGTGATAACTAGACTTTCATATTTCATAGAAAGTTTTTTCCAAAAAATTGTATTGAAGACTCATAACATTTGGATTGTTCTGTGATGACAGCATGTATCTTGTGCTTTAATAGTTTCATGTATCCGGAATGTTTGCTCTTCTAATTCTTGGCAGAGATGGAGAGGACTGCTTCAGTGCTCTAACAATCATTCCCAGTACTGATGTGCTGTTGGACATCAATGATGTCCAAAACCTTCTTGCAGTGACACAGAACTGTGACCATAAGACATTCACTTTTAGTGTGCTCACAGGAACAGCTACATCAAAAAAAAATCCACCATGGTAGCCCTTCATTTCAGAAATTGGAGCTAGATAAACTTGAGGAAGCTAATTAGAGGGATATTAAAAAGCAGAAGCCAAATGGGTAAAATACTCGCAGGGCATTTTATTTTCTGTCGGGTTCTACAACAAACGCATTCCAACTATTAAAAATGCTGACTATACAAGTTCTTCCCTTCCCCTGTTCTCCTTCGTCAGTGTGATTAAACAGAAGAATCAGTGAGACTTATTAGAGCAAAAAAAATGTCCAAACAGAGAAGCTGAAAGTAAGTCATATGTCTCATGGCTTGGCTGACCAAAACACTTTGAGGACCAGCTTACAGAAGCTGGAAAAAAAAAAAAAAAAGGCAGCAGGAGGTCTACCAAAAAGATAATGGGATGATAGATAATCAGTTTGAAGAAAAGGTAAAGCAAAGGTAAAGCCACAGCAATGCAAGGAAAATGGTTTGCATCTATGTTAACAACTGAAAAGCCAGTGAAGGGTCTTTCACCTCACTGGAACTTGATAAAGGATGAGTCTAAACAGACAAGCTGAGGAGTCAGTGAAACTTATAGCAATAAATTGCCACAAATAGGCTTTTGTTTGTTATCAGAAGTCTGAAGAAATTAGAATATATGATTGCTAAACTATAGCAATGTGTGTGATGTATCACGTCAGCTAAACTTGGTACTGGAAGAATAGCGTGGGACAAATTTGACACCAATCTTTAAAAAGGGGCCCAGGAAGAATGCCAACTATTACAGACCAGTACATTTGGTGCTGCTGCTGGGCTGAATGACAAAAGCTGAGGTAAAGAACATAATCAGTGGACACATGAACACACATGCTGTAAAGATGAGAAGAGTCAGAGTTGCCTTTTACAGTGAAGAGTAATGTCTGTCCATCTATGCCAGCTCTCTCGCAGTGTATAATTATGCTATTTTTACATATCCCTTTTGCTTTTACTGCTGGTAAAATTTATTTGTTGCTGGTTCTTGATTGTAATTAACATCATTCATATTTTGACAGTTTTGATGGGTTATTCATGTTTTCCCTGTTCCCCCTAGGTTTACATGACACAAATCCAGATGATCAACTCATTGTTTTCCCTCTGTTCCAAGAAAATAAATACATTCTTTCATAGCCAAGAGACAACAGTTGCAAGTTTTTCATTCTAATAATTCAAAAATTCTCTATGTTCTTCAGCCAAGGAATAAACAATTCTTTGTGAGTTTAAAATGTTCTGACTAGCTAATTGAAGAACTGCAGGTGTTCTACATCATTTTCCAGTTGTCATCAGAAAGCAGCTATTGACAACTACAAACTTTTGTTTTGGGATAAGAAATTCATGCCCATAAACGATGACAAACTGAAAGTCATTGTAAGTGATTTTTTTTGTATGCATAAAATGGTACTCAAAGTGAAGTCCTGTCTTCAACAGAAGAAAATAAAAATTAAATGGGATAAGATTTGTTTTTAGAAATTTAAAGTTTTTAAATTCCAGTCTTCTCATGAAAACTATTTTTTTACAGAAAGCTTTTCTGAAAGAAAAATTATTTGTTTTGAAACTCTTGAGCAGTTTTAACTATTATATTGGTCACATAAATCAATGGGAATTTACAATTTTTTTTCTTCATTTGGAATTCTTCCTGTGGTTTTCTTCCATAAAATACTAACATCATCCCGAATAAAAATTTACATTGAGTTTCCTGAGTCACTTCCCACATTTTTTCACAATTATAATTACTGTGATCTCAACAGTAAAATCATTAGCTTATTTTGTGTAATATTTATGTAAATATGTTTCACATTGCTGGTGCTTAATTCTTTATTCAGTTGATGAATGGTTTCCATTACTGTTTCTGTGAATCTTGAAATGAAAAGATTTTGAAAAGCCAAACAGGTGGTGGAATATTGTAATTTGTTTAGTTCTATCTGAATTTATCTAAATACCCCAAGCCATGTTTCATTTTCCATATAAGAAATTGGCATGATTCACTTTGTATAACTGTCAGAAAGCCCTCAAGGAAATATAATCTCACAACATAGCATTTCTATTCGTAACGTACATGATGTACGTACCAAAACTGCTAGAAACAGTAAAGTGATGGGGGTAGCATGAGAACCTAGCAGGAGAGGAATAGAAGGAAAAAAAATTGTTTGTCTTACTTCTGAAATGGCTTCCATATATTCTGTTTTGAAGATTTCTTGCACCAGCTTGTCTGGAGTGGTCAGATGGCACATTTCCCCATGTAATCCTATCCTGCCACCCTTGAGCATATGCTTGGCAATCTTGGCCATGTTTTCTTGCACAGAGGAAGTGAAGGAGGAAGTGAAACACAGCCTTTGCAAATCTACTTTGAAGTTCATGTGCCATAGGCAGTAAGGTATTTCTCAGCCTGACTGAAAAAAAGAGCACTTATTTTCCAGAGGGAGCAGAAATACAGGGTCTTTTTTATGAAGAACTCTTCAAGTCTAAGGAAAGAAAGAAAATCCACACAAAAATCACGTGGAATTCAACATACCTGTTACAGAAAACAGAGAGCTTAGCAATCCCCCCTGAGGTTTCAGTTAATGGTAAGCAGTATAAAACTTGATGCTTTAACATTAAATTATGACAACAGAAAAAAACTCTATAGAACCAGTAATGTTCCAAATGTGACTTCTGATCTCACAGTCAACTCAGATTATCTAATAATGTTGAGAATATTGAAAAAGTCTTAATAAACCCAGGCTGCAGGTAAAGAAAGACATTTTTAGCACCACTAAGTACAATCCTTATGTAAAGCATTCAAGACAGGAACAGGAGCAGCACTGTGGGCAAAGGGTCCTTCTGCAGCACCAGGCTCCTGACCAGAGAGTGTCGCTGCAGGAAACCATGGCAAGGCCAAAGATTTGTAAGCAAGCAGTTGAGGGAGAGCAGGGTGCTGGTCGAGCACAGGAACAGTGTGGAAAAACTTGTTGCTGTGGTATGCAGACTATATGCATACAAGGCTGTGCATGTGCTTAATCAGAACTGGGCAGAGCTGTCAAAGCTGAAGTCCAATGACCTGTCTCAGTGTGTAAGGTAAATTATATGTAAGCAGCATGACCTGGATAATTGAAGGGGAGTTGCGGGAAATTTGGGGGACTAGCTAAATAGGCCTCCACTCAATAATCAATAAATACCTTTCCTGGGTGACATTACTTAAATCTCTTTGTGCCTTCAAAAATTGTTATAACGCTTGAGTCATTCATTTATCTCTCACAGCAAAATCTTCATCACAGATATTGTGGGATGTAACTTCTTTTAGAACAGGAGTTTCTAAATGGCAGAAAAGGCACTTGACCATAGTGTCTGTTAGAGGTCTAGTTCTCAAACACCCTTCATTTGGAGTAGTATATTTGTATGTGATCAGACATGCAATGCTCCCATTTGAGTAAACGAGGAAGAAGGCAATTCTTGTTTAAGAGCGTTTCTTGCCAACTTTTCCCAGGTACAAATGATTAGAGGGTTCAAAGCAATTAAAAATTAGTTTCAGTACTATTCTGTTTAAAAATGTCACCAGGGAACTTTTGAAGCACTGCTTTTAACACTACTCCCCCTGCTCTCTTTCTCTCTCTCTCTTTTCAATAAACATTTTGCTTGTCAAAATTGGCTTGGCCTGAAAAATGCAACTTTGCCCTGAGGACCAAGGAGAATTCTTCTGCAGAGTATAAAGTACATTGCCTGAACTGTTTCCGACTAACAGATCATTAAAATAAATTGCTCAGTTTGAATATTTTAAAAGCCATTGCAATAAAGATTAGAAGTAGCTATCAGGCTTGTGTATAACTTGGGAAATCACCATTAGAAAGAAGAAATAGAAATAACTGGAAGCAAATGAGGACTTGTTTATAGTGCACAAAAAATTAGTCAGAGGGATGTAGCTTACACAGGTCATTTGTATAACAGTTTAATAAATATTTTGTATGCTTTTTTTTATTTGTCTGTTTATTTGTTTGTTTTGATAGAGGTAAATGGAAAACAACAGGAGTGACTTTTTGGCATTCTTGAACAAAAATCCATCTGTCCTGACAAAGCCAACTGTGGAGGAAGACGGGGAGGAAAGTGTTCTCATTACAAAAGCAGGTACCTAGGTCACAACATAGTGTCACAACTAACTTGTGAAAATAGCAGAAATGTTCACACACAAAGTGATACCTACGCTTGTAGTCTATGTTGAATTAGAAGTCACAGCAATGCGTCTCATGAATGCTACAAACTCTTCAGTTCACCTTCCTCTGAGCAGGAGAGAGAGATTTATGTATAGGCATTTATATGTGTTACCTTAACTGCTTGACTTGGTTATTTGTTAGGGGGAGGAGAGGTCTTTATTTTTAAGCTTGTGCTCTGATGCAAATGAATGAGGAACCACATCCCCGTACTTCAGAAACAGGAGGATAGGTATACTGGCAGAGAAAGTTTCCTTACTACCTGTGCAGGGAGTTACCATTTTCTGGTCGCTGTGGTATTTCAGACTCTCAACAAGCAACATTTATTGACGTCTGGAGGATGCACATGGCTGCCCAGCTCTGCCTTGCTCTCTCCTATTTGCCCTGATAACAAGGTTTCAGATATTCAGCTTTCTGAAGTTCTGGTTGAGCACTTCTAACACAGAAAAAGCAGGTGCCAGAGCTCCCAGGTTTCTTTATAGCCTGGCCTTATCCATCAGAGAAAGCCCTTCTAATCTCAAGTCAAATTAACCAGCATCTCGTCTTTCTCTTTCTTCTCTGCCCACTGCCCTTCTTCACCTCCTCCTCTCTGAACAGTGTGTGAGCAATATGAAACAGGTGACTCTAGCATCTTTTGTTTCTAATACGATATTGTTCCCTTGTGTGAGGTTCTTTTTTTCAAAATGAAAGGCTTGACGATGCAAGTGACTAACCTTTGAATGTTGAACACGTCTCCTCAAAATGCGGTAAGCATCCACTGTGATGAGATTGAATTCATTCTTGCCCTGCAGTTATTCTACCCTTGTAAAAGGAACACACACAAAAGTGACAACATATTGTAGGCATTTGAGTCTCATAAAAGCAGATTAGTTTTTTGAAGGTTAGTTTAAATACAGCTCTGTGCTAATAGATAAGCAACATATATTGCAAAATTGAGAATTCACCTAGTTTCAAAAAAAGACAGTTCACATGAAATGGTAAGTGAAATAACTAATTGCAATGCTTAGCGTTCAAAAAAGAATGTACACCATCTTCCAAGGTCCAACAGATCCACACATTCGTGCTGTTTTCCTTTCTCATGGGTGCTCTTTATAAGGTATTTCTTTCATCATCTCTTGAACACCCAAAAGTTGAGATGTATTCTCCAGCCTAAAAATCTCACTGGAAAACTTAGGGCAGAAAACAAGGTTTCTACAGAGAGGTTATGTGGTGATTGCTGGTGAAGGGAAAGAGAGTTTCTTGCATTTGGAGAATAAGTGGGCTTTTTGATGAGGACAAGGAGCAAATGCCAGCAGGGGAAAGGATATCTGCTTTGAAGACTTTCCCTCTGCAAGGTAAAGCAAAGAAAGGAGTGAGGCAAGTGGAGTAAGGAGTTCATGAGAGGTGGTAAGAGGTGAAATGCAAAACAAGCAACAAACAAACAGATGTAGGAGGAATGATAAAAGCTCAGCAGCTTGAGTTTGATAGCTTGCTTGAGGCCAGAAGCCAAAGGAGAGATTCAGGTGTGGTTGTGTAACTGCTGCATATAGAAACCTGTATTTATGTAGTGAAATCTACAGAGTGCAAAACACAGCACAGAACCTGTTTATGGAGAAAATATTTCGGCAAGTTTATGCTTTTTTTTTTTTTTTTAAATCTGTATGCAGTCAGCTTACTTATGAAAGGGAATCTGCAGTTTCCACTACAGCTCGTTAGTGGAAAACTGTTATTTCACATGGCACTTACTATTAATGATTATAGTATTTGTTCAATGACTACTTTTCTCTTTTTTCCCATGTTTCTATGACAATAATTATCACATTGTTTTAGCATTGTGATTGGGAGTAGCAGTATAAAAGGATGTAATTTACTTTTGATTACTATATTGTGTCACATGGATGACTATTTTTCATCACAGTGTACATACAGTACTGTGGCAAGAGAGAGCAGCTACTGCCTTGCCTGAGGCTTGGTAGAGCAGAAGGAAATGAAATATTAACATAAAGGAAAGCTTTTGCTTAAATACAATTGCTTATAATACAACACTGAAATGATCACTGTGTAGTGAAGATAGGGACAAACTGAAAAGGGTATGGAATTATGTCTTCGTAGATACTGATTTTTGAAATCTTCAAAAAGCAGGAATCAAATTATGTAGAGTGCCTGTAGGTAAGGTTACCTGTGGTCTGGAAATAACTAGGATAATATATGTTTATTTACATAAAGTGACATAGGCAAGACTGCATAACTATGTGCCATTTACAATGTTATATGAAGCACCTGAGTTCCTTTATATGTTGTCTTTTTTCTATTTCTTCTTATAAAGTATATAACATCCTAGGCTAACAAGAACTGTATTGTATTACATCTTCATGTATTACATAGGCTATATTACAGATGGCTACACTATATACATTATCTTAAAACATGTAGTACAAAAGTTGAAAGGTTTCTGAAATACCTATTTTCCTTCTACAATCCAGTCTCTTTAGTGGAATTCTTTCAGGTTTATGCCAGCCATGTATGCAGGATTTTTCTCAGGATATTAACTCAAGCAGAGAATTAGGAAGGAAGGAAAGAAGGAAGGAAGGGAAGGAAGGGAGGGAGAGAGGAAGGGAGGGAGGGAGGAAGGAAGGGGAGGGCGGTGGAGAGAGAGAGAGGCTTGGATTCCCATCACTTTTCTCTCTTCCAGCTGTACATTGAAACAGTAAAAAACAATCCAGAATATTTTAATTATTCTGCAGCCTTGGGGAACAGCTTGTTGACCCTTTCAGTTCAAGTAGTGGAACAGTTACATCAGTAATGACCACTTCTTTTATTAATAGTACTGGAGCAGTCTGCCAGAAAAATGTACCTGATCTTCTTACTCCAGCAGGGTACCCAATATCTCAGGGCATTATGTATATACAACTTTCAGCAAATTACTTCAGCACTACATCAAGGTGAAAGAAATATTTTGGACCTTTGTGCTTTCCAAAAATAAAAAGAAAGAAAAGTATTCTTTTGACCAAACCTGACCTTTCACGCTGGTAATGTTGATGAGCTATTGGCTAAGAATGTGTAAGATGAAAGATCAAATTCCAGTGAAGGTCACACACAAAACTGTTGAAACATTTGACACATTAAGAGATAATGAAGTAATACACTGAAGGATAAAATAATCAATAGGGCTAAAGAATTTTATGTTTTGCTGTCCCTTTTTAGACTCACACAGCTGTTTGACATGCAGTTGTGTATGGAGCTGCCTGCTGCAAGGCAATGGTGCTGGAATACACATAAGGACAGCAAGAGCATAAGGGCATTACTTGAGGGCCTTTAAAAACACAAGTACCACAAATATCTGATTTGCTAACTGATAAAATTAGAACTAAGCAAAAATCCTGTGGGTGTAAACAAAGGGACTATTTTTGTGCTATCTCAAGATCAAGATGGAGATAAAATGAGATACCTAAATGATAGATACCCATAACCACCAGAATACACAATAACAGCAGGGCAACCTGGTAATGAGAAAAGAATCAATCTTGCTGATTTCTTAAGATTTTTCCACTTCAAGTTTCTCACCATTCAGTGCAGGCAATTAGCAGTAGAGAATGATGATGGATAAAGTCAAAGTCTCAGAGAAAAGAGGCAGTAAAACAAAAGAAATTGATTAAGTATCTTGAAAAGTATTGGCACTGGCTGTGCTGAAGGAAAAAAAGGATGAAACATAAATCTAAAATTCACTATTTGTTTTCTGAGGTAGTGCCGAACCACCTTGAGATTCAAGAAAATCAGCTACTGCCAAACCACTCTGGAACAGTTCCCTTTCCTAATATAGTTGTGGGATGGGAGGATTGTCCTCATCAGCCTTTATTGTGATGGGGATAAACATCCCCATCACAATAAAGGCTGATGAGGACAGTTATGGTATGATTACTTTGAGGGTGTTTTCTTAGGACTGGAACATTCTAATGAAAGGATCTGGAAGGCCTTGACCACTGCAGCACAATCGCTTTTAAAACTTGAACAAATGGGTCTGCAACTAGTGCCAAACTATGTCCTTTGGTT
>VXAL01015067.1:307781-333363 GCA_013399475.1 Chauna torquata
AAAGAAAGAAAGAAAGAAAGAAAGAAAGAAAGAAAGAAAGAAAGAAAGAAAGAAAGAAAGAAAGAAAGAAAGAAAAAAGAAAAAAATATATATTCTTGGCTGCAAAATTAATGTTTCTGTAGCTTTCCTTCTTTTTTTTCCAGTAAGCTGATCTATTTGCCTTTCAGCCATTAATAATCAAGACTAACAAACTGCTGTTTCTGAAGTGCCTGAAAAAGCTCACCATTATTAACATGCATAAGATTATAGACACTTTTAATTCCATTTCTCATTCCGTCTTCAAGTTTACTGAGCAACAAAAGCCAACATGAACAAGGCAGCCATTATGAAGAAAAGAAATAGTGGGAGAGTGGAAAAGCAAACGAGTGGAAGAGAGAGCTAATGAAAGACACTAAGAAAGTAAGCCTTAACTTTGTGAATTGAACCAATTTGTTTGCAACTGCTTTCCCACGCAGATAGGGTATTTATCTTGGGTGGGGAGGGGGAGTGAAATGGCCATTAAAAAAAAGACAACATTGAGATTGCAATCCAAAAATAATTCTTTGGGTGGGTTTTAAACAGGCCTGTATAGAGCTGTTAAACTCTATAGCTGCTAAAAACAAACAAAGTGTAATCATTGTCATCTTTTCCAACAGCTGAAGCTGAAGCTGCAGTATTTTAAATGCCCATATTTCTTTTCCCTGGGTAGCCTCCCAGAGCACTTGCTGTTCCAGCTGCTGGTTGTAAGTAAAAAAGGCAATCAGTGCAATGGACAATGGACTTTGGGAACAGTTTGCTTACACACCCACCCAGTCATTCCCTCTGAAAAACAGCAAGCATTCCTTGCATTTTGACCAGTGGATCTGTACGCCTCCAGCTTTATTCCACTCTTCAGAATGTAGGACTTTCATTCACTAGAGTAGTCCAAAGCATAGTTAAGCAGCTGCTGACATCCCTTGATTAAAAATAAGCAAGATACCAGTTTCTACGCTCTGACTTAGGAATCTATAACCTCGCATTGGAGGCTGCTCTTGTTGGAGCTGCCACCATTTGCTCTGCTGCAGATAGAACGTAGATGTTTTCAGAGTATTTTCCACCAAATCCTTAATCTACTTTGCCCACACCTTTATCACCTGCAATTACTCTCGCAGTACATTGCGCAAAGTCTTTTTGTGGAAAGAGTGTTAGAAACTTTCATTCTCACTTGCTTTTCTTTACTGGTTCTTTGTGCTAAACACAACTCAGAGACTAACAACAGACCCTTTATGAGAGCATATGAAGTCACAGACGTTAGTTACTTTAAACAAACTACTTAGTCAGCTTTTTATTGTGGTTTCTATAGAACACAATCTATGTTTTAACCATGCTAGCTGGAGATCACATCAGCATATGCTCCGGAATGTGGCTCTGGTTCCACTGTAACACAAATACTAGTGGTAGCCAAAATTAACAGCAGCTTCCCCCTTTCAATAATGTTTTCAAGTAACTTTGGGATTTACTCTGCTGAAGCTTAGTCTCTAGCCAGTAGAATGCACTTTTCTTTTTATAAAGCTTGAACCACATTCTGCAGTCATTCCAAAAGTTGTTTTTGTTAATTTCTCTTGTGTTTTAAAAGCATCCATCTGTAAGGTCCAGTTGTACTTTCCTAGCAGTGTCAATGGCTGTAGGAACAGCTCTATTCATTTTGTAAACTATACTGACAATTAAGAAATGCAGACGATGTAGTAAATTAGGCACTTGGCTTCAAAAATTAGAAACACCAGAATGTGTTTCATGACTGTCAAGCAGCTTCTGACAGTCGAGGTTCTACATCAATAGCATTATACTGGGTGTGCCTTTGATGTTTTTTCAGGCATTCATATTCAAGTAATTACACATGTGGAAGGCTCTGCTGGGCTAAAAAGGTTGTCTCTTAACCACTGGCCCAAAAAGTATTTCCAGGCAGAAGCATATCTTTGCTGACTTTTGAAGTTCTGACCTGGCACCAATCTCACCCTTAAAGGGATGCACTCCTTGCAGAAGATCTGGACAGCAGGGCCCAAATCTCCAGAAGAAGCTGGTTGTCTAAATGTTAAAATTAATCCTTGTTTAAGAGCCTGTGCCTTGAATAAAGTCTTGACTCACTTCTCAGTATTTTAACTCACATCACCCCCGTGAGTTTGCTTTAGTCTTCTAACCAGTTAACAAAGTGATTCCTGTCATTCCTATGGATATTTACTGGCTTTTGTTTGTTAACAGTTTGTTTTTACATTGGTCTCCCTCTCTCATGGTCTTCCAGAGACAAGATGATTCTGAACAGGCTGCTGCAATCTGATTCCACCTGACTATGGACAGCACTTGTGCTTGCAATATGTGCTCTGAAACATATAGCCTGCATTTGCAAACTTCTCTCAAGCTCATCCTCTTATGAAAAAAATGAAGAGATCAGAAAATACTGTCTTTGAGCTCAGCAGTCATTGTATTCAATTTTCTCTTTCATAGCTCTCACCATGTTATCAATTTTATCCAGAACAAACACATATTTATTCATGCACAGAAGTGAATATACCTCTATAGGAAGTATTTAAGGAGACGTGGAGTTTACTGTACTTCCTTTTTTTACGCCTAATGTATCAGGAAACATTTACCAAAGAGATACTTTATTTACAACTCAAAGTTAGAATGAGTCCCAAAAGTTCTGAAGCTGAGTATCATATAAAAGTGGGAATCGGGGGGGGGGGGGGGGNGAACACCTCAGTTTCTGAGCAAGTTAGCACAGGATCCTTACTTGTATTTTTTAGACTGTCTCTTTGTACTTGATTCCGGGAAGCCCCAGTTAATGTCTCTCATGAACAGATTTTAATTAACCATAAATGTTTAATAAGTGAAGTATTAAAAACTCTCACTTATTTGGTGATTACATATTGTGAAGGACTGAAATGTAGAAGAATTGAGACTAGCTGAAAGAGCAATAACAATGAGAGGAAGAGGAAGAAAGTATCTGTCTCAGTTTTAACTGGGAAAGAGATTTTACATTGGAATCATTCTTTTTATGTCAATGAATTTTATCAGCTATTTCACAAATCTTTTTTTTTTTCCCCTTAAAAGTCTAACCACTCCCTATTTTTCTTAACCAAAAGTTGAGTTATTGGTCTATATCTAGTTACGGAAGCCTACTTTCATAACACATGAAGGTCAAAGGTCTCTTTCAGCTCTGTGTTCTGCCTTTGTTTAGAAACTGGCGATCCCCTGGAGAAATACAAGCCCGCTAGGAGCTCTCTGGAGGCCAAAAAAGGCAAATGACTCTCCAAAATGGTTGCACTACTTCAAGGAAAAGGGAGGAAATGTAGTCTGCAGTACTGTCTGTAAAATGCCCCTGAGCTCTGGGACTCCGTTGAGCCTATACTGTTTCTTTCAACCTTCACTGGCTGAGCTTCACATTCTTAAACTTTTCCAGCCACCTTTGGCCTTTTTATATCTAAAACGTTCATCCAATAGAAAAATAGTGTAAGAGCTGAAATAGAACAGTGAGTTACCAACACTGAAGTCAGGATGAACCAGATACTAGATACTAGAAAAGATACTAGAAACAGGCACTTTTCCAGATACAGTGACGGGAGCCACTCTGCCTGTACACGTGAAGATGGGCTGATCCTGTGGCTGAAAGAACGTGGAGAGAGTGGGAGACCTGTTTGTTCAGGAGGTGAAATTGGTGACAACTTTTTTCCTCCGCTGGCAAAACACTCTGGCACCTGTGGCAACCTTTGCAGCACTCTCTAAATCTTGCTTATTCTCTGAGCTCTGGATACTTGGAGTTTGCAAGAGTGTTTGCAGGCATTGAGCTTGGCATTCTTGTCTTGTCTGTCAGAATGACCGAAGCTTACAAAATGAAAATTAACTGTTTGAGATTTGGAGAAAAGTTTTATAACGTTCTGTCATAAAGAGGCATTCTATCTTGTTAACAGGAAGAAAACTTCATTCATGGTTGGATGGTTGGAAGAAAGGAAGGAAAGAAGGAAAGACAGAAAAGCTGGCAGGTATGAGGTTCCTATGTGAAGTTAAATAAGAAACTTGTTCTCCCCTGCTACTCAAAAGCCTTGCTTGGTCTTTTCAACCCCTCACTTGCACAGCCACAGAGCTCTTCAGCGCTTGGCCCCTGCATTGTGCCTGCTGAAGAATACCATGCTTCAGTGTCTATACTGCAACATGCATTTCTACATTCCTCTTTAGTAGCGAGGTTAGGTTTATCGTAGCAGCCCCTGAAGAAGAGACAAGTAAGCCACCATCCTAAGATGGCACTGAAGCCATCCAAACTGCACATGGGAGGAGATCAGACATAAACTTCTCCCAAGACTCAGGTCATTTGTTTGCAAAAGTACGGGGGAGAATGTATTGGGTTTTCCCATTTGGTAGACATTGTTTGTAGGTAACGACTCTCCAGCAAGCATAAGCACCAAAAAAGTTGAGGCTCGCAAGTTTGTAGCATCTTACTGGGAGTGGCACATGCAGTGGCAATTTTTATGGAGTACTTGACTGCCTTGGGATGGGATCATGCCATGCACAGCTCTCAAAATCCCTCTCCTTCACCAGAAGATCCCTGACCAATTTTCAAAATAAAGAAGAACTAACTCTCCCACTTCTAGAAAAGAACAGACCAGGGAACCATCAGAGCTCCTCTGCTGTGGCTTAGAATTAATGTTTCACTCAGAGAAGAGAGAGGAAGCTTATCAATCCAGTGATAACCTAAAAGACTCCCTTTGATCTTAACAAGAACCTGTTCATGCTTCTGTGCAATAGCAATAAAGCTCCTGAAGAATTCATGGCTACTGTAATGAGCTTTCTTTCAAGAAAAAAAAACATGTTTAAATTTAGAAGCTCATCTTCATACCTAAGTGTCATTGCAGCAAGCAAATACTAAATGTATGGAAACACTGATTGGAAACACTTCACATTAGTTGGTTGCTGGGAGTGTGTTATAATACTAATTTCTAATTCAGAAGACAAATATTTCTAGCACTGAGTGGTAACAGCAGTGTTAGCAGTCCTTGAAAGAGTAGGGAGTTTTCTTCTGACCAGCTGCACAAGTTCAGGTAACTACCTAATAGGTAACTACCTATCTGTAGCTTGGACTGAGAAGTATCTCAAGATATGCTGTTATGCGCATTAAGAGGTGTGCTCAGCCATCTGTCTAACGCTTCTTTTCTTTAATTTTTTTTTACCTTACATCAAATAATGAATAAAGTGAACATCATTTAGAAAAAAAAAGAAAAAAAAGAACTGGAAGATTTAGTGGTTTATCACAAGAATTTCTAAGGGAAGGGGGTTCTTGTCTGAGAAGACGTGCAACTGCCCTTTCATAAACATGTCTGTAATGGAAATCCTTGTCACAGACAAAAACAACCATGATATATAGGTTATTACGACTTCTTGACTCCATTGCAGAGATTTAAGAAATCAGTTAGAATTTGTTCATAAGCAGAAGACATGCATGGTTATTGTTCCCTGCTGCTATTACAAGAAGCAAGATGAGGTAAGTATTAAAGAATTTGTGACTAACTAATAGATAAGTATCCCAAATACCATGTGAAATATTTGTGGATAAATTTATCAATTAGATAATTTGGGTTATAAAATGCCTAACTAAGACCAAGTTCTTTAGCACTTGTCCAAGACAGCAATACATTTTACATCTTTTGGCCATCTTCTGCCAAGACAAATAAAGAACAAACATGAAAAAGATAACAAATTGCTGGCAAAGTTTTCAGTTTCCAGTTTCCAACAGCTCACACTACTGGTAAATACATTGTGAATTTTAATGAATATTGCATTTCTCCTAATTTTCTCAGTGCTTTTATAATGTCATCCTCTACCCATGGAAGCATGGAAGCTAGAGAGAGAGAATATTGTGCTTTTCATGGAAAGCAAAGTGCAAGGAAACATTTTTAACTTCAGTTTAGCAAACCATGTTTTGGAAAATACTGGCACTTTGCACCTGTAAGTGGGCACTAGCAAATCCAGATGAACCAGCATGCTGTATGTCTTGGTCTGACATGTTTTTACTTGATTTTATGTCAGAGGAACTCCATTGGGGGAACTTATTCAACACTAGTACAAGTGAGATAAGAAACCTCTATTATTGGAGCTTAGTCAGTCATCAGAAGCAGCAAGATGTCTGCATTTGGAGATTGCATTTGTAGATAATGGATGCTATTACTTGAATTAATTTTCATGTCTAAGCATGATTTAACTCAGGTCATATTTGCAACTATTAGCCAATTTAGTAATCAGCAACCAATTTAGAAATGCAGTATTTCCTGCATTTCATGTGCCACACTGTAGATCAGTAAACTCAAATGAGCCAGGTTAATTTTGCTTGAATGACAAAGATAACACAAACACTAGGACACTGAGGCGGTCACCTTCTTTTGTCCCAGACAAAGGTTATGGATCCAGTAGTTAAATATATTAACAATGCCCATCTACTCACCCATTATATGTTTCGCATTCTATGAGAAGTAGTCAGTTATATAAAGATTTTAATCTCTTTGCCCAGCATTAACAAAAATCTACCACTGTAGCTGGAAGCTGCATTACTATTCTCAACAGAAATGTCATAAACTTAACTAGCCTTGGCTGTGAGTACAAGTCTCTCCAAAATCATGGCTGATGAAGATATTTGTGAAGTCTGTTGTTTTTGTTGGAACTTGTGCTTTAGGAACTAAAGAGTTGGTTGAAGCAAAACACTGTGGCAGCAGCATTGTGATTTGAATACAAGGAATTATGAACATCTGTTAGAGGACTTATAAAGTGTTTCCACTTTGATTTTATATATAAGCATGTATGTATAACTATACTTCTATACTGATTGGGATATATAAGTAATTTCTAGGAAAAAAAAGAATCCATGATTTCAGTGTAAGCAGAAATAGAAGATAATAGACAACTCTGCAGATACAGAAACTTATCATTTGGAGGAGGGACACTATGCTTAGCTACCATGAAAGATGTCTCTGTTGCATGCATTTCTTGAACTGTTTTTTAGAGGATGTCTTTCTGAAAGAAATGGGTCCTAAGAAAGAATTTGAAGATTAGCAGGTAAAAGACTCTGCAATGATGTTCAAGGAAGAGAATATAGGAGGAGTACCATAAACTAGGGCTAATAAAAAAAATGCAAAACATACCACCGTTTAAAGCATTGATGACCCAGCTATCTAAGAAAAAAATTTGAGTTGCCTGGGGACCATGTTAAAATGAAGAAGTGATTACCTGGGCTTGAAACATGAGAATTAGAGCTGATGACATTTTCCAGGCTGATACACTCAAGGACAATAAAAAACAAGGGTCTTAGAGAATGCCAGGCCTGTGAGAGAAGTCCATTTAAAGCATTAGAATAAGAGACAATATTGATAGATTTCTGTAAGGAAAAAGCTGACTATTTTATAGAGATATTATAGAGATTTTTAGGAATCTGGCTTTTCAGTTATAGATCTGTTAAACTTAGCCTATGATATGGTATAACATGAAAGATAACGGTAACATGAAAGGTAACGGCCGCAAGTTGCGCACAGGGAAATTTAGACTAGATATCAGGAAAAACTTTTTCTCTCAGAGAGTGGTCAAGCACTGGAACGGCCTGACCAGGGAGGTGGTGGAGTCACCGACCCTTGCGGTTTTTAAGAGGCGCCTGGACAAGGTGCTACAAGATATGGTTTAGTAGCTTAGTGGGTAGTATTGGTGACAGGATGACGGTTGGACTAGATGATCTTGAAGGTCCTTTCCAACCTTGTGATTCTGTGATTCTGTGATTCTGTAATTCTATAATAAAAAGAAGTGTTGTAAAATAATTTTCTGAATTATTATTAAGAAATTAAGACTGGAATGGTATTAAGAAATGCTTAAAATACCCTTACGATCATTAAGAAATGTTATAAAATAATGTAAACAGTTTAATAAAACAATAGTAAGAAATA
Organism: Chauna torquata; assembly: GCA_013399475.1. Taxonomy (NCBI): domain Eukaryota; kingdom Metazoa; phylum Chordata; class Aves; order Anseriformes; family Anhimidae; genus Chauna; species Chauna torquata. Next base: position 315,710 of record VXAL01015067.1, read on the forward strand.
CAGGCAGTATACTTATGTCCAGTTGGGTTTTAGTGTTGCAAATGAGTATGTGATTAGAAAGCTGCAGAGGTAAGAAGCAAGAAACAAGTCGGGTGTTTCCACAGTCAGAAAGTCAGTTCAAGCAGAATAAACAGTGCATAGATTTATCCTATGTAGTACAAGATAGTATTGGATTAGGAATTATTCTGTGATTGCGTTAACTATTAATTTGTTGCTATAACAGTGGATCAGTAGTTAGTTATAAATAACACTCAGCAGATAGGAAAGTGCTGATTCTTCTGCGTCGACTCTACCGATGGGTCAGATGTTTTATTTTCACTACATTTAGCCTGGTCTGAATGTCTCCATCACACAGGTAGTTGGAAGCTGACTAAAGAACCAAACACTGTTTTGGACCATGCTGTTACCATTGAGGTTAGAGTGCGTTCGGCGTCTATCTGGACTGAGGCTTCCTGTTATTTTCCTCCAAAATGCCTCTTTCACATGCATCAAAATTGTTTTGCAAACTGAACTGAAATCAGGGAGCTCACTTCTACTTTATATTACTGCTCCGAAACAAAACACAGCTTAATTTAACTTATATAGAAGACATTTTTTTTGTATAAAGTAAGATCATACATTGTTGGTAATATTCAACTATTTAGATAAAAATACTGAAAAAAAAAATAAAAAGAAGGATTAAGCTTCAAGTTCCTCCAAGGTTCCCTTCTACAGATGTCCTAAGACTTTATGAGTAACTTCATCTCTGAAATTAAATAAAATATAAGATTTCTTCCTCCAGGAGCGGCCTCATCTGTTAGCACTCTTTAACCCAATATTTCTCCTTTTCATCTAAACATGTATTCTTTCTTTAACATTTTAGACATATTGCTAGAGTTCAAAACATACCATGATTACCAAACTACCCGAGATATTCTATGTCTTTTCTGTATTGCATTGTTCTTTGCTCAATTTACTAAGTGTTTCAAATCGTAAGCAAAATTCTTTTCTTCTTGTAAAATTCTACATTCTTGAATTCTGTTTGTTTCCAACTAGTACCTAGGGGTTAACAAAGCAGACCTTTGAAAAAACGGGCCAAACAGTAACTTAAATATATTTTTCCCTACTATAGTAGAGTCAAAGAAAGATAGATTCGACTGGTTGTTTCACAATTTTGAAATACGTTGTGATTTCAACAGTATTTCCTCCTCCTGTTTGTTTGAAGGAATGTACAGGTGTGAAACACAAGAGCAACTGTCAAGAGATTTGTGCAACAACATGTTCCTGCTGAGCTACAGGGCTATCCTCAGGTCAGACACCAGAGCAAGCTCAGTTGAGTTTCTCATGGGTTGATTGATGAGAATATGCTGCCAGTCTTACTGGTAAAACTTTGTCCTCACTGACTTTAAGAAAGAGCAATCCAGCTGCCTGAAGACATTAGGCTGAAGGACACCAGATCTAAGAACTCCAGTTTTGTTTTTTAAGCCTCGGAATTCAAGGTTCAGTCTGCCAAAGTTCAAGCCCAAGGTCTGCCCAGAGTTAAAGCTGAAGCGCAGCAAGTACTGGGCACTAAACTCTGCCATCAGATACGTCTCTGGAGGTCTTTGCGTGGTCAGACTAATTGTGGTATTCAATATAGAAGAGGACAGTCAACTTTTTTTGATGTCTTCAGACACAAATTAATTGAAGTGGAAACCTACTGATAATAGTAACCATAGAACAACCTTATTAAAGAGAAATAATGCTTAATGAAAAGGAAGCACTCCATTTTAGTAGAAGCTCAGGGCACTGATAATCACTTGTGGATAAAATAGAAAAAAATATCTTCAAAGGCCAAATGACCAAACTGGTATAAGGTTCAAAACCAAAGATTTATCTGCATGTATTATTTCTTGTTTTTAAAAGTGCAATACAGACAACAGACGATGCAGATGACAGCAAGAAGTTGGTGGGATAACTATTTCTTTTCTTTTGTAATATATAGCCATGAAGAGAAGATCTTACATCAGAAAATAAGGTAGATAAAGACAGTTTTTCCATTTCTAAAAATGGAAGAAGCTGGTGTCTATAATAATTTTAAATACTGAGCCTTTTTAGAGTCCTGTATGACTCTCCAATTTATTTTTTTAAAATATTTTTTGTGAAGTAAAATGTTCTTTTTGTTATTTTGAAATTTTATTTTTTAAAAATATTTTTTCCTGATTCTTGTAGCAAGCCACAATTGTAAATTGTTTTGAGGAGATTTATTTTCAATTTTTTTTTAATCTTTTTTTCTTTTATATAATTTTTCCAAAGCTTAGCAAATCTGGTAAGGTAGAAAGGTAAAAAGCAGAACCCTTTATGATTCTTCTATTGATTCTTTTCTATGGAAAAAGAAGCAACAAAGCAAAGAAGCTACAGAAGCAATAAAGTCCTTTGTCCAATCTTGAAATAGAGGACCTCTTTGTGTAAATTTTGTTTATTGTCGTGTAGTGAATACTCTTTGCAAATAAAAATCTTCTGCCTTTAAATCAATTGTAATGTATGGCTTTTTATTCTGTCACACATAAAGAACAGGATTCTTATAAATTTCCATTCAAAAATGTTATAAAGTCACTACAGACATAAAAAGATAATAACCCCAGTTCTATGGCCTTCACATTTACAGATTTGTATAATTCTTGTAATTCTCAGTGCATTAGAGAACAATATAGGATCTCTCCAGCGGATAATTTAACATCAGTATGTCTGCACATTTTCTTATCACAGGCTTTTTCATTTATTAAATAAAATATCAGCATTAGAGTTCAAAATAGTTGACTGAAATCTTATGGACCTGTAATTTATATGAAATATTCAGCAGATATTTTTTCTAAGTTTTATGTGTATCATTAAGAAGTCTTCTATTTCAAAAAACACTAAGTTGTTCTGTTCATTTTCATTAGGTATTCTTAAGAGATTGTTTCAGAACTAACTAAAAAGACACATTTAAGACTCTTTTTGATAGTAACAGACCTTTTCAAAATGTTGTGTTAGAATCTTCATAAGATCAGTAAAAGATCTTAAAATATGCCTTTTGTTTATTCAGAATACACCCTCCGGACAGGTGCTTTTACTAGACTGAAAGTATAAATAAGTATTTATAACCATTTGCTTTGGCCTAGAAAATTCATACAGCTTTGCAAGACAGAACTGATTGAAACAAAGAGTTTCTAGTTCATGGGAAATTTCTGAGCTTCTTAGCTTTCTAACAGAAGTTATTGCAATTATTTTTAAACTCTTATCACCTAGATTGCACTTCGTTTTCTCAGAAATAATGGAAGCAATGTTTCATAAACAGTCACAAGCAAATGCACTGTGCAAAAAGCTTTTGAACTTGTGATATCTCTACTTCAACAACAGATCAACCAAACAGACTGCTCTTTGAGCTGCCAGGTACCCTGACTTGGATTTGCCCAGAGTTTCTGAAATCTGACGTGGTAACAATGAATGTCAAAGCTTCAACAGGCTTTCTTCAAGTTTCCTGGTACAATATAATAGGAGTGGATAACACTTTTAAGTTATGCATCACGAAAGGAATTATTAAGTAATTTCCACTGTAATTACCTCTGCAGGTTTTAGAGATTGGCTCTGTTTTTAACTTATTGCTCATGCACCCTCCATTAACAAAGAATAGCATATTTTCACTTGCAAACTGTATAGAGAGACAAAAGTACAGTATTGCGTTGTCATTTCTATAGCACTGATATTTCTTGCAGAGCCCAACACTTCCAGTGCATAAATGTAAAAATATGGGTAAACTCTGGTGCTAATAATAATGAATAAATCTATATGAAAGCTAGTGTTTGCTTCAAAGATGGAGAGTAATATCCTAGCTCTAATGAAGCCACAGAAACATATCTGAGAAAAACACAGTTCTGGGGAAAAAAAAGAATTTGGCAATATAATGAAATTGATATAGCCAGAACAGATCAGGCTGTCCTCATAGCATTTCCACATGGAAATGAAGAACTGCTATAAAAGACAGTAAAAAAAATGTCACAAGTTTTCTGTCTCCATTTTTGCAAATCCTAGATGATATGGAAATCCCAGATAGTACAGAAATTTCAAAACCATCCTGAGCAGTAGGAGGTTCATTATCCTTAGTAATAGTTGTGCCACCACCGCTTAGACTGATGACTTCTGTGGGCAATTTTAATCTCTGTAATTTAAGAAAAATATGAAAAATTACATGGAACTGAAAGGCCAGGAAACTTCACATCAGGCAAAAGCACAGGAAGAAAGAGGAAAGGAGGCAGATTTACATAGCTGTATAAACCACTCAGAAGGGAACTTCTTCACAGCCTAGCATCTCTTTAAAGCCAATATACAGAAAGAAAAAGAATTATTTCCAGGTGAAGAAGAAGGTAGGAAAAGGATCCATGGTTTGACACTACAAGAGGACCATGGTCGGTCACTTTAGGAAAGACATATGTTAAAACAGTTATGCAATAATACCGGTTGGCTAAGGAGCAGATGGTGGCTGTTTCATTTCATGTGGTAAAGACAAACTAGATGGATTTTAAAACATTTTTGAAGAGGGGTGTAATTCTGTAAAGTGTTGTGTGAGATGTTATCAGAATGTATGATTTGTTATTTTCCTGGCTCTTCCTACCCAGAAATCAATTTAATTCAGTTTGTCAGGCCTGGCACAGACTCCTGGGGCCTCCCTGCAGTGGAGAGACCCCACTGCCAGCCCCAGCTCTGCCCCCATGTCCAGTGCCCAGGGTGACAGTGCCCATGGGTGAAGGGCCTGTGCTGGGGTCACCTCGGCTCCCAGCTCACCTGCTCTTGAGGAGCAGCCGGTCCTCACTGTGACCTGGCACTGTATTCATAGCACAGATTTTTCCTCAAAACTGGTCTCCAGATAGGGTCAGGTTTCCTGCTGGTGGCAATCCCAGATGAAAGCAATGCAAGCTGAGAAAGTTAAGAATCCAGCCCTACCCCCTTCAATGAAGTTTTGCTATTGACTTGTGCAGAGCTAGGATTTCACTCCGTGTTTTAATGTTTTATAGTAGTCCAAAGGAAAAAGGAATCTTAATTGGAGAAGGTGAGGAGTGAAGCACTATATATATATNCTCATGTAATTACCACATGGATTATTGCATTTTACAAATATATTTTCTTATGCATTCCCCAAGCCACTGAGCATAAAGTTTGAAAGGATATTTTCAGAAATTTCTGAGAAGGTGAAAAAGGCTAAATTTCCAATCTGAGCAGCACCAGAGGGATCAATATATTATTGTAAGTTAAATAGGAACAGTGCTCCTTTTCTGGTTCTGGAGGCAAGTGGCACAGCACAGCTCATGCCCACAGAGCTGAATGCTCCTTCCCCCCATTTCCTGCACCCCAAAAAGGGGTAGCCTCTTCCATAACCTTTTGGGGAACTCCCAGAGGTTCGTGCAGTCCTCCAGTCAACAGGAAGGCACAGCCTGAGGATTGTTAGTTGTGTTGGAACAACCAGGGAAAGTCCGGCCATGCTAATAATTACATCTTATAGGCGATCACAGGCAGTATTTGATCCTATGTGCTGTGAATGTTTCTTTTATTATTATCAAGACAGCTACATAGATCACCAACACAGATGCAGCACCATGTTCTAATGTGAACTTCATCAACTGCTCCCATAATGGTTTACCTTAGAGGAGCCTTTAATGTCATTCATTTTGGAGGTTTTGGAGTTTCACCAGCCTACTGAATACACTGGTTTTAAGCAGGACTCTCCAAACTAATGATAGATTTCTGTTATGGACCTATCACATCTTTCCAAGAAAGATGAAGTCTAGAGGAAGACTCCGTCAATGTGCGCATGTGCAAGAGCAAAAATAGGTCTCTAGCTGAATGGCTTTCACTCAGAGGGCTGTTAGGTATTCCATGCTTTTAGCTATCTTCACACCTCAAAACTGAATCACCTAGACTTCTCACTTGATACTTCTTTTTTCCTCAGGTTCTGATATCATAATTAGATTTGTTTTGCCTCAAGCACCATGACTAAATCTCTTTAATCTTAATTACATTTATTAGAGCTCCTCAATGGTGGAATTAAACCTTTTTTCTACCCCAAGGCATCTCAGAATTACCTTCATGGAATGATGAAGACATCATAACATTCATAAAAAATGAAATATGTAAATGCTTAGTATTGACTCAGGACTAAATTCTCTATAAAAGATATCTTGAAATAGTATATACTCCTAATTGAGGTCTTTCCTGGGACTCTACAAGCTACTACTGCCCTTCCACAGAAGCAACAGAATCCACAGTAGCTCTGCTCGCTGTCCCAAAACATTAGTGAGATCAAGTAATTCCAATCACAATAATAGTGCATATTATGCAAATGAAGGTTTTCCAAATGAATGGGATATTCAGATCATTGTGTTCTGACTATTAAGGCAGTGACAGAAATTTTTTTAAGTCTGGTATATAAGTGAAGCAAACAGGTTTTGCTGTGCTTTCAATAAGCCAGAAAAAAAAAAGACATGAGCAAAACCAAGTATTTTTATGATTCACTGTGAATTCTAGGACTCCCTTTAAACTATAGGATCTTTCAAATTCCAGCTGGACATTAAATATGCCCAGTGAAATATTTGTCAAAATTGATTTTGACAGATTTTTGGCTACAAGAATTTGGATCTCCCTGAAATATCTTTACAAAAATCCTGTCCAGCTCTAGTCAACCTGCCCACACACAGAGAAATGAATGTGCTTAAAAAGTATCAGCAAGGTTCTTTTCTCAAATATTCAGGTATTTATGGAAAAAAAAATTCATGGCACTCAGGGAGGCAGCATGTTTTTTTTAATTTCAAGTACTGGTTTTAAGATCAGTACAAAAGTATCTTATTCCCCACTTTTTCTTCTGGGTGACCATGAGAAAATCACTTTACCTCCCACATTTAAAGAAAGTACAATAACACTATCTCAATTGCAAAGAGCTGTAGGATCTGTTGTTGCGACACACAATATTTGAAATCAGAGCACTCTACTCAAGATGTGCATCTTCAGAAACCTCTAGTTCACACTGAACGTGCCTAAACACTTAAAAAATTATCAGCACAGGTGATGAAACAACATGCAGAGTTGTAGATCTTTTGTATCCCACGGGTTTTATGAGAAGAAGGGATGCAGAATGGATGTCAGCATGGCTGTTAACTAACTCTCTGAGTGAGGTGATGATTTGCAGCATCTTAGACATAGACGTGGACTACACTTTTAGTTAGTTTTTGCCATGTACAATGGGCAGAACAGGGATTGAAACTCCCCTGCTAAACTCTGTGACATCCTTACCTCTCAGAGTTGATCTGCACCATAAAGAATGTGAGTGCAGCCAAGGAATCAGCCATGGGAGTACTGACCAGGCCTGACTTGGAAGTGACTTCTCCTAAAATGTAGAAGCATTTGTCTTTGCTAGAAACAGCAAATGATCCTGTAGTTCATGGTCTGATTGCCTTGTTCATGCTTACAGTGTGTATACTTCAGGCCTTATGGGTTGGCCGATATACTCAATGTGCATATCAGCAGTGCACTCTGCAGTAAGAAATATCCTATACTCCTTTGCACCTTCCTATCAAGGCTCAGTCTTGGCTCACCTCCCACAAGCACTTGTTGCTACACTGATATACACTGTACAAGGGTCCTACATGGCCCCTCAGCCTCTTTTTTGCTCCTCTGCTCAGTTATGCTCCCTCTTGCTGACTCTTGCTTGTTTGAATAAATAAAATGAATGAGGGGCAAAGCCCCAGACGAGCAGAACTGTGTTCCCACCTTCCCTCCCAATATTCAGTAAGCACCACCACCCACAGCCTAGACAGAAGTTCAGATGTTCTAGGCAGCTCATATGTCTTGACTGTCTGCCTTCTGGAGCTTCTAGCAGTTGAAGAGCTCCCTCATGGGCTGTCATTATCAGCTACTTCTTCCAGGCATCCTGCCTCAGTAAGTTAAGGAAGATGCTCATCATATCCCTATCTGTCAGTCTTCAATGTCATGGCTGCCTGCCCCTGGCCCTGCAAGCTCTGCTTAGGCCACCGGTGCCCCTTACAACAGTCTCCCAGCTCTTGGTTGGTTGGTGCATATCCTGCCAGTTTTGTGTCGAGGACTGGTGGCAGCATGACAGAAGAGCACAGGAGACCTACTTGGACATCTCTGGAGGACTGGGCACAACAGGGCACAGACAGACCTGGTAAAAGTTGCATTTCTATTGCATTCATGGTCCAAACCTCTCCATCCTATTTCCATCGCACAAGGGTGGAAACCAGGCAAGAACTGATGTGTAGGTAGCACAGGGCCTGGCATGAAACAGTAGGCCTACCAGCACAGCACTGCTCAGCCACAGGGGATGCATATAAGCATCCTGGGCTGCTGTGAAAGGGGACAGCATTTACAGCTGTCTCTGTGGCACAGCCCCAATGAGACAATGCTCTCCCAAGATCCCAATGGATGTGCAAGGGAAAGAGAGAATAGAAAGCGTTGCAGAGGTCTTTGTAATCTTTGAAGAACAATTTTGGAATCATGTTAATGGCTTCTCCGAGCTCATCAAAACTATTGGGAAGGTTTATTTTGAAAAGAGTCCCCTAGGAGCTATGTGGCAAGTGTTCACATTTACTTTTGCTTTTACAAAATAAACCATTATACTTAATGACTCTGATTGGATCAGCTGGACGAGTCATTACCACCATTTTGAATATGGTTCTAATGTCAAAGGACTCCTGGTTTGAATGAGACAGGTGGTAGACAGTGAATTAAGTGCTGGGGTTCAAGCTTTGAACCATCCAGGTTTTCACGAATAAAGAAACTCCACTTATTGCAAAAGAAAACTTTCTAACTGAAGAAAGGGATTTTTATTCATAAATAGGTTCACGGTACTACACTTTCATCCTATGTATGGGTCAGTTCAGTGCTTATTCTGAATTCCTTAAGGCAGCTTTAAACTGAGATTAACGCCGGGAGTTCTTACCATACCAGCCACCAGGTGGAGGGACTGATCCTTGTGTATTTAGCAGAATCGGACAAAATGGAAGAAAAGTTTTTCTACTGCTTTTTAGAATCTGAGGGTAAGTTGTGCAAGTAACATGACCTCTGCTGCATCTATCTCTTGGGCCATGGGAGCTCCATCTGCTTCAGTAATTAAAATCTAATTACTATTTTACAAATGAACTAGCTGAGAATTGTGGCAATGCATAACTGAGTTCCCCATAATAATTTCAGTTATGCATGCTCATATGTTCTAATTTTCTCTCCACTTCCTACACCACTGAAGCCATTTAGCAGCAGTTCCTGGGTGTCTAAGAAACCGAAGTTACTGGGTGACTTCATTCCCCCCACAGTCTGTAATGCTCATCTTGGTTTGCTGTGATCTACGACCAATTGAAAAAACACCCCTGAAGTGAAAAAAGTACGTCTGTGTAAAACTTGTGCAAGCAGCTTCAAGGCCACGCTCTCCCATCCATGCATTAGAACAGGTAGGCTATCCCCAGTGGTCCTTTCCAGGTACTATGCTTTTTCATAAACAATATTGCTTTGGGGCTCTATGAAACACCAAAGTGAAAACAGGCGCATCTCAGACAAAGCAGCATAGGCATCTTGTCATACAAACAGCAGTAGCCTGAGGCATCACACATATTTATCACCAAAACCAACCAACCAAACAAACAAACAAACAAAACAACAAAAAAACTGTCATGGGAAGGAAAAAAATCTTCTCTTTTTGAAACAAAGTGTATTTTTTCACTCACAACAAATTACTAAACTGAAACGGCTAACCAAATTGTTTCCATTGGAAAAATGCTGCTCTGCCTATTAGAATTTTTGGCAGAATTTATTTTTGAAAACTTAGGACTAAAAAGTGTGGTAATACAGTCATAACTCATATGGAATGAGTCTTGTAGCAATTAAACAGTTCAACTTTTTCTTTGAAATAACTATCAATGATTTTCTTCATTTCTTTGGGGGATTTTTGCCTGAAAAAAAAAATTATATTGTTGCATTTATAATCAAGATTGCTTGTTTATCTTTGTACCACCTAAACTTAGAATAATAAAGAAATATAATTTTGTGAAGATTTAATTATTTCCTAGAAGAAACCCAAGGCTGCAGAATCATATGAATATTTTCTTTTTTTAAAACTCATCAAATTTCAGAAAAAATTGTTTTAGGTCAGGAGTAAAATTCATTCTCATTTTATCCAAGTCATTTCAGATAGAGATGTCTACAGATAAGTAGGTCATTTTAAATTAAAAGATGCTCAGGGAACAGCTCATGTACTGGTAGAACCCAGAACGGGAGTTAAAATCACAGGTGTATATTTCTTGCTTGTGTCTGCAATTATACAATTTCACTTTCATCCCTAATGTATTATTATTAAGTTATATTAGGGAAATACTGTCACACAGCTGGACAGAGTCATTATTGGGCCAAAGGCTACTTAGGAGAAAATGCGTGTGCCTGTATTTACACCTATCTGAATAGTAGATAAGAGGTTAGATTTTCATAGGAGTCTTTCAGTTCAGTTGTGCTGATCAAACTAATAAATATTGTAATTAGGGCTGCCTAGTGGCCGCTGTATAAGAAAACAATAAAACATACAATCATACACTCCTTTTTACATAGTGCTCTTGGAGTGAAAGTAGGAGTGATGATCACTGAATGGGTGACCACTCTTCCTCATACTTCTATTTCCCCCATCCTCACTCCTACTCCATCTATTGTCCTTATAGAAGAAATCTGCCATGCTTTCCTTTCAGGCTCCCCCAGTCCTTTCTGGTTTTCCTTTTGGTTTCCATTGCTCTGAATGCCAGGTAGGCAGCTTCTTCCTCCCAGTGGGCTGGGCTGAGCACTGGATGCCCTGCGAGCATAAAGATTACAAATTACCTGCAGCTGTAACAGCCAGAAGGCAGAAAACTGCAGGAAAACACCTGCTCAGGTCTTGAAAGACTGAGCTAGAGAGGATCTCCCACTCTACAGAGCTGGTCTGTAGCCAGGCTGGTCAGGGGAGCGCCAACGGTGCATGTCCCGTGAGAAGAGCAGGTACAAATGGGTGGTCAGGGAATGTATAAACTGAGGCGATGTGAGCAAGGCTTCATGGTGGTAGCTAATTTGTGGCCTTCTCTCACAGTCTTAATAGTAGATAGCACTTACCAAAACTTACCATTTTATCGTCATATTTTTCATTTATATTTCAGCCTGAGGTATAGAGATATACTATGGGCAGTTTCACACGCGCTTTGCCAGCTTAGATGGGAACTCTGCAGAGAAAGAACAAATTTCTCCAGTGTGGTATTCACTGCTACAACTGTCCACTCTTTTACCTTGTTTCTGTGCTGGCTTTCCCCGCAAAGATACAATTCATTGATTCATCCCTAACAAATCCACAAGGTGACCTGTATCCACAGGACATCTTAGTTATCTGAGAGTGGATGCTATTCAAAAAATAAGGTTCCTTTTGAGATCCTGTGGGTGAGATGAGGAAACTAGATACTGAAAAAAGCAATGTGAATGCTTCGTGCACCCAGGGACAACAAGAGTTTACAATTAAAGTTCTATGTGATATAAATTCCCTCATTGAAAAGTTTCTTTTAAATTAAACTTACAAAGCCTAAACCGGGCTGAAAGTATGCTTACCTGTTTGCTGCTGCTTTGATTCATATACGAAGTCCTATGATCAGTTTCAGTCTTAAGGCTAAATGTTGGACTTCCACATCCACAAGTATGTGACACGCAAGTAATTAATGGTACTCTAAACATTCAGAAGACACTCCCTGCACCTACTATCCTGTACAAAGTCACAGGAAGTTTCTAAAAATCATTTCAAATATATATTTTTTTATGGCAAAAAAGACTTGTGCTTTTGCTTTTGAGGTCTCAGGCTTTTTATGCTCGGTTTTGAGGATTTGAAAGGTGTCTTCCTAGCAAATGAAAGCTGAGATGCTCACCTAGTCTGAAGATTCAAGAGCTAAATTGCAAAATCTGCAGTGAATTAACCAGAAAGGAAAAAAAAAAAAACAACTCAGGTGGCATTAAGGTTTACTTTAACTTTGGCCTTCCTCAGCATCTTTTTGTTTAGCATCCTATGTAATTTGCATCTGGTTAGGGAACTGGCTGCAGTTCTGCTTGCTGTGTCTGCTGCCTTAAACTGCACACACTGCCCCAAAAGGTAGTAGAGTAGCTGTGTGGGGAAAGGCTCCGCTCCCCTGCTGTGGAAGTGGTGCTGCTGGGAGCTGAGGAGCACAATTTTAAAGACAGCAAAGAAACTTGGAAGTATTTTTTAAGGTAGGTGGAGCTCCTCTCTCCTCACATGCTTTGCGTTCCATCAGTGACTTGCTGGAGAATGATGGACAACCAGGAGCTTCACTGGGGCAGAGGCACGGTCTCTCCTGTATGTCCTGTCTTCTGCCATGAACCTTCGGTTCTCAGCTGGGAGAGGCACAGAGGGTGCCTCCAGCTGAGTGTTATGACATGGGTTTGATCACTCTCTACATGATGAGTGTCCCACTGCCTTGACCAGTGCTGCAAGAACCAGTCACCTCAGCTCCTGGCCTGCCTGCCGTTTGGGAGCAGGCAGACGTGTAGCTCAGCAGTACAAGAAAAACAGTGAGATGGTTGCCCACAGCCAAAGAGAGGATATCAGCTTCACAGATAAAAGAGCTTTGAGCTTTGGAAGCTAGGCTCACATAGGTGCTCATTTGTCAGTCAAGCAGCCTCATGAGGCTTCACCCACATGCACCCCTTCTAAGTCTTCTCTGCAGGGTTGCTTGGGCATCCACCATGCTCACCATTACCAGCTGCCCTGTACTCTTTCCCTACGTGCAAATCTGTCTGCTGGAGCTTATTCACTTAGCATGTATTCATGAGTTCTTCTGCAAAACCTGGGTGTCTTAAAAGCTGGTGGTGTGACAGTCAGCACAGATATGCCTAAATGGCTTTGTGTATCTGGCATTTAGGTGATAGTGCAAGTGAGAATATGACTTAATTTAGAAGAAAATCAGAGGGATCAAGCAGAAAATTACTGACATACAAAGACTTATTACTGCTAGTGATGAAACATTCATGAGAAGAGACATAAACATCAATGTGTCAAGCTTTTCTGCTAATCTAGGACACACTGCTAGGATTTGCAGTAAACAGCTGTCAACTTTTCCATCATCAGCTTCTCTCTGCACTTACTGGTGGCGCAGCCATGATCAAATATTAACACCCCAGACACCAGTGCAAAGTGAAAGTTCGGTTAGAGTTGCACAGGAATTGCCTCTACAGCCTTGCAAGGAGGAAGCCGAGAGTCTGTATTTGCCCAGGATCAAGCAGGGAGCCTGTTAAAGTAGTCCATGTACCATGACTCCCTGTATTAATGATCTCTTAGCTAACAGACAGCAGCTTTGTATTGCTGTTGTGCTGGCCTTACTGGAGGGCCCATTAGGAAAAAGCAAAATTCAGAATTCTTCAACATGCTAAGGTGCAGACCAGAAAAGACAAGTAGAGAATGAGTCTGGAAAAGTCTCTACCTGTCCTGCAGCAAAGCTTCTTTCAGCAAAGAAACAGAACAAAAAAAGCTTATTCATTCCATAACCCTTTGTAGCAAATATTGCTTCTGGCCAGAGCAGATTAACAGTGAATCATTAGAGGTAATTTAGATCAATTGCTAACAGCGGTAGATCAAATGATTTTTTAAACTCACCTGAAATTTCTTCACTTCTGCTCTGAGCCTGAATTAATCCCACACTTTCCATATGCTGTTGGATGTTTAATTTGAAATCAGGTATTACACAGAATTCATGTCTGCACTTGTGGTTTTGTTGTTGTTGTTGTTGTTGTTGTTGTTGTTGTTTGGTTTGGTTTGGTTTGGTTTGGTTTGGTGTGGTTTGGTTTGGTTTGTTGGGCTTCTCAGCATGAAGCATTTCAAGTCATGGTTTGCTGGCTGCTGAATCTCCCCAGCAAAACAAAGGACAACTGGGAGATGGGCCAGCCCTGTCCCTTTTAGGGCACACCAGAGGATAAACAGGACAGAGCAGTCGCAGAGAGATAGCCACTCAGTTTGGTATTAGGAAGGACCATGAGACCATCTAACTCCATTCCATGTATATCACCAGTTTCCATTTGAGGATCTAGGAAAATAGAGGATCTGCTGGTGTAGTGTATTTCAATGCTTAATCATGACCTGCTAAAATCACCTCTGCTAAAAATGGGTTTGACTTTCACTTCTTGCTGTTCATCGTAGGCTCAACACAGGTCACAAAGAGCCTCTTCAATAAGGTTGTGCCACACAGTACGTGATTTGTGGTATGCAGCTGTGAAAGCATTTCAATATGGTTTAGCATTGTTTAGAAATTAAAGTATATAAAATAATACATTAACAAAAAATATCCTTAGGATTCCAAGAGTTATAAAACGTATTGAGAGTAAGTACAGCAATGAAATCAAGTATAGAGTTTAAAGCAGTGTGCAAATTTTGCAGTAACTTTCCGGAACAAAAAACTACCCAGGGGAAAAAAAAAAAAGTTAACTAAACATATTCTATATAACTCATAAGTGATTCCCAACAATAAAATTCTCAGTTGTAAGCCTAGCAGTTAGAGATCTGAGCTGAATAAAATGTGCTCTTACTCCTTCTTACTAACAAGTCTGTGTTTGCAGTTATTTATGGATATGAAAATTCAGGTCAATCTCAAAAACACCAAGATAAATCTCTGGTGAGACTCTGCATGGCGCAGAGCCACTAACAGTACCCAGGTTGATGGGTGGTGATCAAAAGATTTATTTTTCTGAGTAATTACAGTAAGTAGGGATATCAGCTCTTGTAATACAACTGGATTCAGGAATATTTTTTTAGTGTACTCTTTAGATACCTGTTATACAAATTAAAATTCATACTCCACTTAATGAAACAAAATTATTATTTTATCACAGCTGTTAATAGACACAAATTCATCCCTAAATTATACTGGATCCAACTCACTTATAAAGTATGTTAGGGATGATCACTGTGGGGAATGAATTGCAGGACAAGAAGGTATATCAGAAGTTAGAGGTTATAAATTGGGTTGGATATCAGAGTGAATTCATAAGGTAAGCAAAGAGCTCTCACTTCAGATAATTCAGGTAGCGCTTCAGATAATTCAGAGCAATTCAAAATGGCAATCTTCTAGAAATTTGGTCCATTAGCAGAGCAATGGGAAAAGGTGCCTGCTTGAGAAACTGAAGTGGGACAGACCATGCAGTGATATGTGATTATGAATAATTCACTGTAAATATTTGCAATGTCTATTTTGATTACAACAAATTTTATTTTTCCCCCCTCATCACAGTATCCTTGTAGTAAAGATCCAAGGATATTTGACTGCCTTAGGTCTGCTTTCCCACATCTTATTCCCTGCCATCATTGCAGTTGATCAGGTCTCTTCTCAGAATGTTCTGTATCATTGATGATATATTCTGACTCGTAAGACTTGACTGCAACATTTCAAATGTCCTGTGTGCTGGCAGCGCAGTGAGATGTTGGTGCAGGAAGAAGCTGGCTGCTTTGCAAAACAGCATGGACAAAATCGTACATTCCCCCGTCTTGCTGGAGATTGGCGGGTCTCTCCATTGGCATTGAAGGATGTTTGTTTGTCGTTCAAATGGCTGTCTACATGAACACCCCGAGTGTGAACAAGGAGGTTCCCTCCCCTGTTGCACTAATTGTGCCATTGGAAATCAAAAGGATTTTACATTAATTTTGAAATGATCCGAATGTAGATGTATGCACAGACAGCTGGCTAGCAGAGTAAGGAGTTGCTTCTCTGCACATTGCATTAAGCACACCCTCACTGAGTTCATAAGTTGGATTTTTTCCTCCAGTTGCTACCTGTTAATGTCTTATTAATCCTATTCCTTTACTGAACTTCTTAAGCTGGTTAGATAGGTTACACCTCAACACACAGACACAGTGCAAATTCTGTGCAAGGCTGGCACCTAGTCAGTCAAAGTCTTGTCAAAACCAAACCAACAAGGAGGTATGCCTCTGTTTACCCTTCTTTCAGGAGAAAATGGAAAGAAAATAAAAGCAGGATTTGGGGCTGAGGTATGGATTTTTTTTTTTTTTTTTTTGGTCTTGTTCAGGAAAGAGTAGCATGGTAGGAAAAAGATTAACTAGTCTTTGGGAAAACAATCCCAGCTGAAGTGCCTGAGACTTAACTCTGGTGGCTGTCCTGTTTGTGGCAAAGCCCAGCAGAGCATTATTGCTGGCACCAAAGCACATAGGGACACCACTTGCGGTCCTTCCACAGTCAAGCAGGTTACACACTAAGAGTCCAGGTGACACAGTTTTGATGCATAGATGTAACTAGAGTCTAAAGAACATAACTTGCTGCTCTGATAGTTATGGGTTTAATCATCATCTTCTGCTCAGCGCAGCTGCAAAAGCTGGAGCATCCAAACCCAAGTCAATGACTGACCTTTGTAGAAAGGACCTCCCTCTTTTATTCTTTGCCTTTGATGGGGTAATACAGCTTAAATCTCATTGTTCTCTAAATCGTATTTACAGAGGTAACAAAGGTGGGAGGGGGAGTTGCAACTAGGACTGGTTTTATTAAGTTCTGGAGCCAGACCCTAATCTAGGACTTCTCTCACAGTGCCACGGTAGCAACAATGTTCCCATATGGTACAAAAGGTGGGAGCTGCTTTCTACACACCTCTGACACCTGTAAAGTCAAGTGAATGAAAGCTAAAAATATCTGCTTTAAGTTTCACATCTAACATATCTTTTGGCTGAAGGAAGATCATACTGTGGTAAAAAGTTCAATTTTCCACAAGTTAGAGAAATAATCAGTAGTGTGAGGTACTCTAACAAGAATAAATACAAAACCGTACCAGCTCACATGAACGTCAAGGATAGTCAGAAGAAAATGTAGGACAAAAAGAAGAACAATCCTAACTGCTTTTGTCTTGATTCTCTCAATCAGGTACTGCAGTATACAATACTGCAGTATCCAGCACAGTGCCTGTTCCAAATCCCTGTTTCAACCGTTTTTGTCAGCCTCTACCACCTGGTAGAGGCTACGGCATATTCCTGGGGACACAGCTCAATGTGTCTTGCAGCTCTCCTTTGCAAATTTAGATGTGCTCTGTGACACACCTGCAGAGAGCTGCCTCAGGTCTGCTCCTAAAATTGGCCAGGAGATGAGGCCAGAGTAAATCTTTGATGTCACACACCAGACGTGCTAGAAGTTGTGGTGGTTTTACCCAGCTAAACAGCCGACCTCCACCACAACTGCTCGCTCACTCCCCCTCCTCAAAGAAACAGGGGGAGAAAATATGATGGACCAGGGCTTAAGGGTTGAGATAAGGACAAGCAAGTTACTCACTAATTATCGTCATGGGCAAAACAGACTCAACATAGGGAGATTAGTATAATTTATTACTATAACTAGCAAACTAGATCAGTGAGAGACTAAAAGCAAACTAAAAACACCTTCCCCCCATCCACCCTCTTCTACCTCCTCCCCCCGAGCGGCGCAGGGGAACGGGGAATGGGGGCTGCGGTCAGCCCGTATCGCTTCGTCTCCACTGCTCCTTCATGGTCGCTCTCTGTTCCCCTGCTCCAACGTGGGGTCCCTCCCACGGGATGCCGTCCTTCCCGAATGGGTCCTGCGTGGGCTTCCCACAGGCTGCAGCTCTTCAAGAGCTGCTCCAAT
>VXAL01015068.1:0-33263 GCA_013399475.1 Chauna torquata
ATCCCCTCCCTCGACCAGCTGGCAGTGCCATGCTTATATTTGCAACAGCATTAGCTATAGTGGAGGCCCTGGATCCCCAGCCATTGCATTGATTTATTTTGCTACCTGAGTAAGAGTTGGGAGCACTGAATGGTATTCAGAATATCTACATTGGTGTCCAAAATTCAGGTGGAATTTACTGCCTAGATCCAAGCGCAGTACTCAGACTGACTGCTGTCCAGTGCCCCCTAAACTTGTCAGCACTTACAAATCCAATGGCACCTTGGTGTTAACTGCAGCACTCATTAAGCACCTAAACATGTCTAATCAGCTGAGTGGGAACCTCCCACCTGAACTCTTTAACATCTCAAAGAAAGAAGTGACCCCCTGAGGACCTCAATCTATTCAGTACACCTGGAGAATGCTTGGTGTACTTGAACAGCGTTGGCCAAGGGAGATCACCTCTCCCAAGCAGCTGAAGGATGAGAATCTCTGATGGGATTTGAACCTACAATAAATCAGAGATATGATGGAGAAACAAGTCTTCTTATAAATACAAATGCACTTGTTCATTATTAATCACAATACTAAGTTTAGAGAATGAGAACAAAATTTATATTTATTATCTGTGAAAAGTATTTATGAAAACACTTCTTTGCTTTACTGTCTTGTTATGAAAACTTCAAGTAGATAAGGAGAAAGTTATTGCCAGCTTAGCTTACTCCAGGGAGTACTAAGGAAGGGTCAGGGTATCCCCCACTGTTTACTCCAGCAAGAACACAGCCATGCAGATGCATGGACTTGCATAACTTTATGATAATGACACTAATAACTCAGCCAGCTGTGGTAAAATTTTACAACAAAACATTTCTGGCTAATAAGTAAATCATATTGATTAAGAAATGAAAATGTTAGAAAACTTTTAATAGCTCACTGGGGATACAGGATCAGGATGGACAACAGGGAAATTGTTGATGCAGGTACCTTATTACCCTTTCTTCTGAAAGTAGTCAAAAAGTTTGCCTTTAGCTTTCCAGGGAAGAGCAGCAGGTTCAGAATACTATCACAGTCTTCTGTTTGATAACCCTAGAAAACCCAGCAGCCTGTAAATGCTGCTTATCAGCTTCTGACAATGGGAAGCTTCAATTCATAGTGATCAGGAATCATTTCTGGGAAATGCAAAGATATATTTCAGCTCTAGTTTACTCTTGCTCCCACAAACAGATTGTTGAAAGCACTAGGGAACTTTGTGACCAGTAATACTTACCATGTACATTAGGATAAGGACAGTCAAACCTTTTTCTTCAGGCTACTTGTCCTGGAATCAGGAAGAAAACTCTTTCCACTCATCACTGCACAGCTGGCTACACATTAGGGATATTTTTCAGTATTTAGAAGAGTAATTTGCTGCTAGGTTTGATGAAGTGGTCAAAGATGCCAAAACCTATTCTCCCATTCACCAACATACACTGCTTTATGTTGTGCAAGAATACTTTGCTTCAGTAATAAGAAAAATTAAGAAAACAAGACAGTCTTGCTAGGAAAGGCAGCCCTGGCGTCTCCTCTTATTGGAAGACCCTGTTCATTTCTCCCTGATATTACAAAAACTCATTTATCTCTTGAAAAGTGAGATTCCACAGATTCTTGCTGGCAGCACACAGCAAAGCATTGCAATCTCCTGTGTCTTTCAGGAGCAAAAAAATCTGACTGGCAGCTAAGGAAGTTTCCTATGTCTACTAGTGAAACGTTCTGCCACGACACTTGCAGTAAGTTGCTCTATTATCAAAGTAAAAATTAATTCCTACTCATTGTTAACAAAATAGCATGCCTTTTATTTTGCTTACAAACTGCCAATTACATGATTCACAAGGAATTACTGTATATCACAGTGTCTTTCCTTTCTGTATAAAAATAGTTTTTCATTCACAGTGTTTCTTTCCAGATTCCACATGTTGTGAGTGCTCAAGCCATCAGATATTCCCTGGTGCTAAGTAATGATTTATAAGCCCTCTGCTTTGCTGTGGTCTAAAATGCACTTAGACTGAATATGAACAAAATCTGAAATTTGGTGTCTCAGCAGCTTGGGCAGCAGAGGTAGAGTTGGACTCTGTCCATGACATCCTCTGGGAATACAAAGGTTTCCAAGTATCAGGGTCACGCTTTTGCTTCTGAGCAATCTGAGGTGTATGAGACTTTCAGCTAAACCTGTATTGCCTAAAGAAGCTTGGGGCGGGTGAGGCAGAAGGAGTTAAAAAGTTCAGAAAAGCAGAGGTGAAGTTTAAATTTAGAGCAAAATCTAGGGCTCCTTCTTAACAGGAAACTACAGAATGTCACGAAAACTCTATCCCTCAGGACTTGTGGTAAAAATACTCCAGCAAGGCAATGGTACAGTGCTCAGCAGCATGTGGAAAATACCACTCCACTTCTGTCACTGGCCCTGACACATCAGGACTCATCATCATGAAGAATCAGAAAATCTACAACGCAATCCATACTAGCCACGAATCACACCATTGATATGTTAACATCATTCTCATTTTCCATCCCCTTGATAACTCTCCTTCTCAGAAAAGCCATAGGGAATTTTCATCAGCATTTTTTGACCAAAAAAAAAAAAAAAGAAAGAAAAAGAAAAAAAATCTGTTTCTGCATAATCTAAGTTTTTGGTGAGAAGATTTTCATTTCTCACTGAGACCACTGATGTTGAACATGTTGTTTTGAAATCTTTGGCTGCCTAGGCTGCTGCAGTATCTCTTGAAAGACGCAGTGCAGCTGATTTACCCTATGGGCTGGATTATAGCGTTCATAACTTAGCAACGACTAAGCTCAGGCTGGTGCATGATGGCATATCCCAGGACATACAGATTGGATCTAACAGAATCAAAACTCCCAACCACTACCTTTTCTTCCCTGGAATGTGTCCATCTGTTGAAAACCAATGAAAGCAAATGCAAAATAATCAAATATTGATATCAACATGATTTCAAATAAAAAAAATCTAAGTATTTGCCTTCCCAGTGGAACTGACAATGAAATCCATTGACTGAAACTTTAAAAACAGGAGTGGGATTTTCTAAGGGAACAAAACAAACAACAAGTTCAAACACAAGTAACTCATTAACAAACCATTTCACTACAGTGAGCTGTTGCAGGCAAATGTGTATTATAACCAGGTATGATGTTTTACCAAAGTTATCGTACCATAGGATGAGATGTCATATGTGAGCGGAATATTATGAAGATAAAGTGGCAGAGGAGAGAGAGAATCAGACGCTTTCTTCTTCAGTATCCAAACTGATATCAAAGCCTTTTCTCTGAAAAATGATGAAATAAAATTGAATAGAGTCTGAGAGAAAGAAGAGGGTTGGAAAGTTGGCAGCAAATCAAGTCTGGGCAATAACCACAAATGGTCACAGGAGATAATTGCACAGACACTGATCTATATCCCCATCCAGGCAGACATTTGATGTATTGTCTCTACCTCTGACAGACCCAAAAGTGCTGTCCTTTATACATTTTGGCAAAACTTGTGTCACTTGCCATGTCGATAAAGCATAAACAAGTTGGAAAGAACTGAATCTTTCCAACTTCTCTCTCTTATGAACCATCATAACAATATATTGGTCATATATACTTTTACAAACTTTATTGGTTTAAGCCACAAAACACACCAGATGATAGATAATAGTAAATATTTCTGCTTTCATTCCACAAGGGAGTAACTAGGGCTGAGAGCAGGATATCAATGTTTTCCAGCTACAGTGGTTTTAAGGGAATCTAGACAAGCTCTGAGAGGGCTTTAGACAGCAGAAGTCAGCTAAGACGAATCCCACTCCATGGAAACAATGGAGTTTTTACTGCAACCTCAGGGATGTGAAGAAAGTGTTCTCTCTTGGGATAAAAGACAAATGCATGAGGAAGTTTGGGCTCTACCAGCTGAGACACTGTTTCTCAGTATGTCTATTAGCAATGTAGTGCACAATTTTTAGAGTTGTACAAACAACTGGGTGTTTGAAAGATCCTATACCTAATTAATTCATGGTCTCACATTCTTCAGATAAAAGTGCTACACATCTCTCTGTGACTGCATTGAGATCTGAAGTTAATTCAGTCTTTCTTGGTGATGGTTGAGGAGTCCCAGCTGGCTTAAGCCCTGTTGGAAAGGTATTCACCATGCTGAGGAATATGGCAGAGAGTCTGGGGGATACCCATAGGAGCAGACTGCCTCCATTATGTTATGGTTTTCCTCTTGTCCTCGCTGCAGTGCTGAAAGGCCTCAACAAGAACAAGTCCCCCATTAAGGTGAAGATCATATGAAGGAAGCCTAGTATAAATAAGGAGAGAAAAGTGTAAAGAGTGAGATTTGTTACATCTGTCTTTTAGAGAAGGATTAAATCAGACGCTCAGACATCTCCACTTCAGTGGCTATACTTATGCAGTTGCTTGTACATAGGTATTTAGAATAATCTGAGACACCTTAAGGGACCTTACCTGCTGGTTACCTTCAGTGTTTGGTTCAGAAGGGCACAGGTGTCCCTGTGTCATATTTGTCAAGCCCGTGCAGATGTCTCCGATACCCTAGACCGTAGACCTATATGTCTACGAGTGGGCAACTGAATTGAGCCCTGGATCTTTAAATTCCCCAACTAAAGAGTGATTCAGCTGGCTAGCTACCGAGTGTTTTGAGGTGAGATGACTTGTACACCAGGATCCATTGACTGTATTGACTAGGGCCAGGGTTCAATTCATCAGGATGTCATCTGCTACTTTATATACCCTAGGGTGTCTGAGACATGCCCTGATATGATGCAGCATTTACACTTTTCTGGAAAAACAGCTGGTAGGAAAGATGGGACATCTCAAATGGTACTGCATGGCTATGTCTGATCAGCTGAGATGAGCTCTTATGTTTCTCTATGAGTGCCTAGAGACTGAGCTGACATGCACTTACATGATACCTCACTTCAGATGTCTTAGTCTGGAGCTGAAGCCCACCCAAAGGGCCCTATTTAGTTTCTAGCAATCAGCATTTACTGCCTTATGAGACACCCTCTGCAACTTGGCCTCCAGCTGCCACTCTCCAAAGATGTGTCTCCTGTTGGCCTCATGCCATTCCTGCTAACCCTGTGCAGATGTCTGAGGTCCCTAGAACATCTCAAATTACACTAAAAGCCTCCATCTGGTTAGCTAAGTTGTGGAAATGCCTGTAATATGGTTGCTTACACTAACAGCACTAATGATTCAAGATGTGTTTTATAACCAATGGAAGAAAATTTGGTTTTAGGATACATTCAAATTGGCTCACTTCAGAGATTTGCTTTAAAATGAGATATAATACAACCAGAGGACCCAATTTGTCTCCATTCTGTCCAAGTGGAAGAGGACTAGCTCAGCAGCTGACACCTACACTTAGTCAGCTGAATCCCACCTCTCAGGAGTTACCCAAGCCATACAGGGAGCTGTGAGGTGAGTTCAGATCCATCACAGAGACACAGCCATGTCACCAACATCTCATGGGCTTCCGTGAGTCCTAGTCAAGCAGCACGACTGTCAGTGGCTGGGTTTTAGTCATGAGGCAAGTTCAAATTGAAACCTCGGTGCAAGAGGTTTATGGTGATGAGTTTTAACATGCATTTGTGGTGGAGGAATAATCAGAGCCATGTGCACTCCAGTACATGGTACAGCAACAGTGTGCCTGAGCCCAGAGCTGCAATTCTTGCTTTAACCCACCACCACCATTTTTCTGTTAATATTGCTAAGCTTTTCCAAGAGGTGCCATGGTAACAGGCACCTTGGAATTACTTCACAGATTACATAGTGTGCTATGCAAAGTGGCTTGGCAGGCTTTCTGCTTTTAGTATTCAAAGGATTATCTTCGAGGTTGCCCATATATTTTCTAATCCGTAAATCTCTTGACACCTGGACACTTTGTACATAGCTCCAAACACACCATAATTTTGCTCCCAGACTTCAGAAAATCATTTAAAAGTAGAGCAGGCATGAACAGCATCAGGCACTTCTATCAATTCAAAGGTTATAAGAGGAGTATAGATGAAGATAGAAGAAGAAAAATGACCAGCAGCTAACCAAAATAAAGTATGGCTAAATTGAGGCATCAAGTCAGCAAAGGAAAGTTAGTGGTTTAGCATGAGAATAATGAATGTTGTTTCTAGCTGTGCTTGCTGCTATGCAGCCTTGTTTCGTTTAGGTGGGATTAAAGGTTTGTGCTGTGCATTCACAAGGACTACTCCCCAACTTTCCACCGTGCTCTGTCCCCCTTTCACCTCCTCCTCCTTGCACTGTGCTCTCCCTCTGCTCTTCATCCATGTGTACGTCCAGAGATCGTGGAAGAGAGTCCCAATAAATTAGACAGAACTTCCCCCTGGAGGCTGTTACAAAAGCAATGATGATTTATGCAAGCTTAGCAAATACATAGTTGGATACCATGGTGATTAGCACTGTGAAAGACAAAAAAAAAGTTTGTCTTCCCTCTTTCATCTGATTTGTGAATTCTCTGGGGAATGTGCACTTTTGCATATGCACATACCATACGGACAGGCAAGGGCAGAGGCATGGTCTTTCTGAAATCCCTAGTGCTCATCTGAATTATGATCAGTATGGAAATTCAGAATAATCTCAGCCAGCCTCACTTCCACTTTTATTAAGAGTCACAAGCACAGTTTCTGAGTGACAGGCAAATTTCCTGCACCAAATGTATTCAGCTACCCAGACCTGCATGGAAAGTGTAAATACTCTAATGTGTTAAGCCTTCCACCGCTGTCTCTTCCCCTCAGTCCTGGCACCGTTATCCTCCCCACTGGTTCATTGCCTCCTCTCACAGTCATCGCTACTCCTACCTAGCTGCTGCATCAGCAGCTTGGAACCACTTCCCAGATCTTCTTCTATCCTCCACACTCGTGCTACTTAAGTCTCTCCCAGTAAACCACCTTGGCCACCTTTCTCCCTGCAAACACAAGTTGTTTGCATCCACCTCCAACAGCCAGTATTCAGGAGGCTTCCCCCACCGCCTCACTCTGCTCATGGACAGGTATGTCCCCTTCTAAAAGTGATCAAGGAAAAAGGGAAAGCCCCTTTGGTGGCTTGACTTTGCCTCTGCGTGGAGCCTTCTTCCTTTCCCTTTCCTATGTCTTTGCAATAGAGTGCAGTTAAGGCTTTGTATGTGTTTTGGACTGACGCTTGCTGGGCACAAAGAAAGGATCACTGTAACACTAATTGCAAACCACCAGCCTGGGGGAGTACAGTGTCTTGTTCATCTAGGGGAAAAAAAACATTCTCAGGGTGTATCTGCAGAAAAGTCCTGATTTAAGAAGAGGAAAACCTATTTAAACCAAGTGATGGGTCAGGACTGGGTGATGCCACAGCTGCATCATGCATGCAGCAGTGACACAGAACGGTTATAGGTCACTTACCAAGAAAAGTGCTGCCAGCTGTTTGTACCCAGCCATCCCTGGAGCCATCAAGCTCCTTTTCCACTCCAGGGTAACCAGAAGGACTACCCTGGGAAATAACATGAGAAAGGCTGGCCAGTCAAACGGATATATGGAATATCCCTGTGGCCACATTAGGTCAGCTGTCCCAGTTGTGTCCCCTCCCAGCTTCATGTGCACCCCCAGCCCCCTCGCTGGCAGGGCAGCATGAGAAGCTGAAAAGTCCTTGGCTTAGTGTAAGCACTGCTTGGCAGCAATGAAAACATCAGTGTGTTGTCAGCATTATTTTTCTGCTAAATCCAAAACACAGCACCATACCAGCTACTATGAAGAAAATTAATGCTATCTCAGCTGAAACCAGAACACTTAGGGAAAACTGCTTGGAGCCCTTTGGAAAAGAAGAATGAACTTATGAACTTCACCAGATGGGATCACAAGATCTGAGAAAAGAAAATGAAGTTGGAGACAAACAAGGTACTTTGATGATAATACCCAGCCCCAGCTTTCTTTTTTTCAGGGACCCTATGCCTCTCAGCTATTGCCCCATCTCTCAGTCTCCCCAGGCATCTCCAGCTCTTGTTCCCAATTCTAGATCAAGCCTAGAAAGTGCCCACAGCTGATGAACTATCTTGATGCAATGAGCCTCTTCCACCTGCTACACAATAACATAACAGTAGGTGTTGAATAAAGCCCAAGACATCTCAGTGGATAGACAGGTCAGATTTAAATGTTCTGCCTTTCAACAGATTTCGCTTTCTTCATGCCCATTTTCTAGTTGTAAATATTCTTGCAAGGCATGACTTCAATTTTCAATTTTCACAGCATTGACAAGCAGTTTCTGAAACTCCAGATTATGCACAGTCCATGCACAGATAACTCTGGTAATAGCAAAAGGATTATACAAAAAAAAAAAAAAAAAGAAGGATTAAGTAAATAAATAGCTCCTGGTTAAAAATCTGAACCTCTCATCGGCTTTAGTGCAAACATATCCCCTTCAGTGTGTATCTATTTGGATCGTTTGCCTCTCTGAAGAAGCATTTTTTACAGTTAAATTGTCCTCAAAAGTAGAAAACATGGCAATAATTTATACATGTGTGCATATATATCTATGTATATAATCATCCTCTAGGTACATATTTGTTGGTGAGAAGAACCAGAGGAGTTCTGAAGATCTTTTCCAGACCTACTTTTCTATGATTCTTTGAGACCCTACATATAAAACACATTTTTTGCAGTACTGTATGTGTTTAATCTTACTTTTTAACTTTGTAAGAGGTCAGTATTTTTTGTTACAGTTCATTCAGTATTTGGAATATTTTCTTTTTCCTAAACAAACAAACCGAAGGCAATGCAATGCACTACACATACGTGTATATGTATTTACACATATCATGTCACACATTCATATTTCTGAGCTATAACACAATAACACACTGGCATCAATAGAATAACATCCTACATCGAATCATTTGAGGCTGCTCCAAAATCTCAATCAAGGCATATACTTGAACACTACTTAGGAGGACGTGAACCAATTGACTGCAATGATCCTCAGTTGCACCTGCAGTGTCCCAGCTAAAGGCGCTGTATCATTAGAGGAAAGCTGGGCAGAAGTCAGCTGAGAGCCTCTTACCAACAATGGTTAAGGAGATGTTCTCATCTTGCAGAACATGTAGGCAGAATATCTCAAGATGAAAACCTATGGTACACAAGTCAGTCTTTTTGAGCATTTCTTACACTGTAATCTGTGTCAGACACAAATGATCCTGTTCGCAAATTGTGATCCATGAATGACTGCTGAGGAGTGCAAGGAAGGCACTAAATCAGGCGGGCAGCTTGTCAGATCAGTTAAAGTTTGTTTTTCCAGAATACAAATACAAACATTCAGGGGGTTCACAAGTCAAAAAGAGGTGTAGACTTACTTCCAAATTATTCAACAGATTCGGCTTACTTCTGCATGAAGCATGCCCTGTGTGTTTGTACTCCTCACAACAGTTTAGGTAAGAAACTAGGCTAAAGCTGTAATTACAACACTGCAGAATAGTTAGGGTGTTATGTACACTAATACCTATGTAAAGACAGAAACTGCGGGCTTCACTACAGCTTTAAAACTGACATCAGGCATGAGAAAAAGTTCCTGAGAGTCTCCCAAGGCATTTTCCAGGCTACCAGAGGTTGCTGGTCTACCAGAAATGTGAAGAAATCCCAGCTTTATTAGAAGAGGCTAAATAGACCCCCATTTTCCATGGCTCTGAGTATCTCCAGCTGCGCCCAAAGGAAATGGCTTGTTTAGAGAACAACTTCTCTGAAAATCCTGGTCATGATGATTATCTCCCCCTGAAAAGTGCAATGATTTACATTAAAGATGTTTAAAAACAATTTAGTGCTCTTATTCTTTGCTAAGCAGTGGGTTATATTGTTTTAATTTGAGTTACTAAGGACTTGACTAAAATCAGTGTAAGCTGTTCTTCTGTTTAATGAGTTCATTCTTATTAAAAATATGCTTTTATTAGGTTCATGGAAGTTTCTTGTATGTATCAGACCTTAGAGCCTCTAAAGGGCTCTAAGATGCAAAAAGGAAAGGTAACACTTATCTTTACTTCCTGTTTTTCTGCATTAAGTTACTCAACAGCACTTCGACCCATCTTATGTAGCACTATTTCTACAGTCTTTGAGCATCTCACAATGCACCTGGGAAGCAGAGAGTAATTTTCTTTCCCATTTACCTACAGAGAAGTGAGCTTGGAGAGCAGCACAAAGTCCACGCTGTACCAGAGCTGGGTCCTGCACACAGCTCACCAGCTTCTAACTCATGAACCGCTCCTCTTGTCTCACCCTATAACTCTCTCCCCATCCCTATAATGTACCTGGCTCAGCCCTATAGAAGACACAAAGAAGAACAAATAATGGGGCTGGGACATCCACAGATTTGCTCACCCCCAAAGCTGAGAACAGACCAGAGCATCCGCTGCATCCACCTCCATCCATCCTCCCTCCATCTTCCAAAGAAGGAAAAAGGCTACAGCATCCCTGGGTCTTGGCCTGACTTGCAGTTTGGAGACCATCCCAGGGACTTGGAAGCAGATAGAGGCTCCTGGACACTGACAGCTTGCCCGTAACCTAGAACAACTTGCACAAACCTATTTTCAGAAAAGTTTCCCTCCTCTGTTTAGTATGCTTCATCAAGTCAGATACAGGGGTTGATATTTCAGGGGGCCTACGTGCTAACGCAGTCTGAATGGTGAGAAATTCTCCTATGGCTGCCAAAGGAGTTGTGTGAAAACCACCACAGCAGAAGAAATACATTGAGTGCA
The DNA here is from genome assembly GCA_013399475.1 of Chauna torquata. Taxonomy (NCBI): domain Eukaryota; kingdom Metazoa; phylum Chordata; class Aves; order Anseriformes; family Anhimidae; genus Chauna; species Chauna torquata. The sequence goes on from VXAL01015068.1 coordinate 10,742, forward strand.
GCAGGGAGCAGGAAAGATGAATATGAAGTTGAAAATGAGAGGAAATGTTCCAGTGCCAGATTTTAAACTGCACACTGAGCATTTACTCTCCCTCTTTCTTCTTTTGAGACCTCAAAGAAAATCACACTTCTTTTTTTTTTTTTTTGAGCGAAAGTGTTACATATGAAAGGAGGTATGACCTACCAAATTTTATAACTGTCCAGAGCAATATACCTATATATATACTCATATATACATACATACAGTGTATGTTACAGAGACCTCTTGCTGGTATTTGGAATTAAAACCAACCTGTAATATTGTGAAGCACTAAAGCTCTCATCTGGAGATGCAGTCAGGAGAGAATATGAAGAGGGGGAATCTGTAGGCAGATTTCTGACAAAAGCTGCAGTTTATATCCAGGCAAGGCTAGTGGGCGAGTGCCAAGATTCCTGCAAGATTTTCCAAACTTGGTGCCCGCAGTTTGGCTCCCACATCCATCACTTGGCACTTTTTGGAAGCACAGAGCAGCCTGGCCGTGCTCTCTGAGATGCGCAGTGATAAGGCAGCTGATGCTGCTGTTGCTTGTGCTGGAAACCTCCCTGGACCTGCACGTCCCTCTGTCGCTGTCTCACACAGATGTGCTTCACTTGGATGTCGGGGCAGATGGCATGAATTCATTTACTTCTACAGCACAAACAGAGAGTGAAACCCAAAATTGGGCGGCATGAGAAGAGGCTGTACACTGCGTCCTGATTCAAAGCATCCACACAAACACAGCTCAGTCCTGCAGGATGATACCAGATGGAGACTATGGTAATTTTAAAGAAAAAAATACAAATATCATTCTGCAAGCGGCGTGCGTACATTTAAGTTTGCATTTGGCAGAGCAGCAGACCTTATCTGTCTAAAATACTCCACCTAGAGTGGCACTCCTCAAAAATAAGTCTTTGCTTCTACCACCCCACTGCCCACTCTTTCACTGGATCTTAGAGCTTGCGTGGGGTTTTGGGCGGTGGAGCCATCCACCTCCTGCAGCATGCAGAACTGGAGAACAATTTTCCTAACAGAAGGAAGAAATTCAAGGAGATTGACAGGAATGTGCGGGGCATAGCACTCCGAGCCACCTTCCCACCTGGCTAACCCAGTGTTTTCCAGGTCTGGTCTGGTTCAACTATTCGTAACATTTCTGTTGGTCTAAAACAGAAGGCAAAGCTCGTCTGTCACCAAGTTTTCCTGAATAAGTTGTTCACCGTGGATCACATCCATCTGCATACAACAGACACTGATTTCTGTAATGTAATGGAAGTATTCTTCTCCCAAAGTCTAAAAAGCAAAAACCAAAACAACATGAAGATAGATTATTTCTATAATCAAACACTCAGGAGTGTCTCAGATGGCACATTAAGTACTTGGAGAGCCAGATAGGCTGCATCTGAAGTTGTCCTGATGCCATGCCCACTGCAATGGCTTCAAGATTGAATTTCCTGGCCATTCTCACCACCTGTGCTTTGGGTCCAGCTGTGCCCATATGCTGAATGTGCTCTGGCCAGGCCACCAAGGGTGGCCTCAGCAATGGTTATCTTTACAAGCCAGCCCTCCTGAGACCCTCAACATACACAGACAGGACCAGACGACAGCCTGTCCCCCACATCCTCACACCACAGCCCCCACAAAGGGCCTCCTCAGAGCTGCACGATGCTCAGCCTCCCTTCAGAGAGGATGGTGCCACCATTGCAAGCTCATGGTTTGTCATCTCTGCGGCACACTTGGTTTAGCGGGCACTCGTGCACTTCTTTTGTGTATGATCAGAGTAGAGGACATGCAGAATACAGTTCAGGCAGACCAATGGCAACAGCCATCTCTGTAAGGACACTGCAGGTTGGATAGTACCTAGTCAAAAATTGAGGGAGCAATCCCACAGGACTAAGGGCAGTGGGTCTGGAAGAGAAAAGGCATCACTGCCTTGGGCAGGAGATGGTTCAAGGAGTCCTCAGCAAGAGCATAATATAAGAAATATAAACCTGGTCAGCCCAATAAGGAAATATTCCACATGACACAGTAAAATGAGCTGCTGGCAAAAAAAAAAAAAAAGAGAGACCGTGAAAAGAAAAGTCACTCAGACACTGGTAGGAACCAAACGGAGACACAAGACAGTCCCTGCCTCAGGTCCTAGTGCAGAGTCAGCCCACATGTCAAAAAAGTTTGGGGACCTGAACTCTGCATTACAACATGTGCAACCTTCCACCGCTTTGAGCCATAATAAATCACAACGGCTCATGTCACAGTCAGTTCCTTCCAGGGCATTCAGACTTCTTCTGGAGATCTACATCGCCCTGAGGACCATCACACCTGAGCACCACAGAGCCACCACCACTCTAAACCCCACAAGCACCCAAAACCCCGGTGCAGAAACAAGCTTGTCTCTCTCTCACATACGCTTTCATGCCCAGCGTGACAGTCGTGTGGCTGGACCTACCTAACAAGCCACACTGTGCTCCTCACCATGTTCAGTGCTAATCTAGCCCTCTGACCGCACCCAGAGATAATGGCTATGACAGAAGGACATGCATGGATGACCCTAGCCAGCTTCTGCAGCTTTACAAGAAGAGAAAGCAGTATTGTTGTCTTCAGGTATGAAATGGCCCAAACAAGATCCAGCCTTGGGTCTCTACTGGTATGATTGCACAGGGTTACATTATGAGCAGAAGCATAAAGGCACTGCCTGATTCAAAGATTTCTGAGTTTAGGCAAAAAGTGCTGAGATGCCTATACTCATACTTGATGCTTCCTGCTACATGCTGGGACAGGGATAAGAACTGGGGGCTCAATATGACAACAGGGAAAAACCCTTCTCCACTAGCGGCTTCAACCCACAGTGTCCACGGACACTTCTTCCTTCCTTCCCTACACTGGGAACCTGCTATGAGATGGTAAAGGCATTATACCAGTGTTGTGGAAGACATACTTTGATCTGCAAAGCTTTCAAGGTGCATGAAGAAACCCAATTGTCTGAGCAGGTGGCATTTGCAAAACTGGGATTTGCAGAAATAATCTGTTAGGAACAGCAGAAAAAGGAAAATGCTTTCTACTTTTAATCTGAACCTATATGAAATGGAAACATGGAATGGACCCTGATTAATAAAAGATCACAAGGTAGCACTGAGGAGATTTACGTCTTTATTTGCCTCTGAATCCACGCGCAGCCCTTCTCATCACAAAAGAGCATTTGGCCTAGGAGAGAGGGCTACTGAGAGCAGATCTGTGATGGCATGGGTCAGTCTGTGCCGGAGACTGCTTACAACCAAGCAAGATCATCACATTGGTCACTAAAAATCACAGCAGGTTCACAGAACAACTTTAAAAAAATCACCTGCTGAAATCTCCTCTTCCACCTTTCCTGGAGGTCATCCCCAGTCCTTTTTCCTATCATCTGCCCTTCATCTTCCTGCCGTGAGTTTGCTAGCAGGTTGCAGCCTGGCTTTTCTGACCAGTTCTGCTCTTTGCCCTTGTGATTGTCCCTCCAGGGTAGATCCAGAGTCATACAACCAGGGTTTGATGCAGCTGCCCACACATAAGCATCGATTATCATTTTTACATGCCCTAAGATATCTGAAGCATCCCTGTAGGGCTGGTATATATGTTACAAGACCAAACAGAGGCACATTCCCTTCTGCAGTGGCAAAGTGAGGCTGGAGAGCAGACTCCAAGGAACTCCAGTGGCATGGGATGCTCACGTTCAGGAAGCTGAATCACATCCCACATCTGTGCTGCTTATAATAGTTGCTTAGGCCCCAGCCACATGAAGGCAGATGCATTTAAGCCCCTGAATCCTGAGCTGATCCCAGCCTTCTCTGAGAACCTCAGTTTCCCCATCTATACGGTTAGGATGATGGCTCTCTATTTATGTAGCGCCCTGGAGAATGTAGATGAAAAAGTTGTTATCAGGCTGAAACAAAAGTGATCTCGGTGTGAGCTGTCACACATCCTCCACTGGCCTTGGGTTTCCCTCCTCCCACCCTGTGCCCGAGCATCAGCAGTCCCCTCTGTGTGCACAGGTCTGCTCCAAAGCCCTCTGGGCAGCTAATGCTGGCCTGATGCAGACAAAGGTGGTTTTGCCGAGCAAGAAAACAAAGCGCTGTCCTATTTACCATGTGTGCAGGAGAAATGGTGTGATCCTTTGCATAAAGAGCAAACTATGGCACAGTGCATAACCTCCTTGCTTGTGGTTATCAAGGAGAACATTAGCTGCTCAACTATGAGTTAAATGATAATGACGCTGCACCGAATTTCGGTGCTACAAAATGGATTGCCTGTTGCTGTTGTTGGTTTCTTGGCTGCTACCTTCTTCATCAAATACTGTGCACTTTTAGACATCACTAATGCCAAGTACTTTTATTTTCCTCCTACATGTTTTTTCTTCCATTATATTTCTGTTTGTTATGAGGAGCTGCCTTAAACATTTTAAAAGCAGCAAAACAATCACACAGAGGGGTAGCTGTTTCTTACATTTCCCTCTCCAAGCTGGGCCTGTGAGCTGTTCACCCTTGCCTCCATCGCCCTCAGTGTCTGTCCCTTATTTTCCTCCTGAACTGGAAGAAAACATCATTTTACTGCTATCATTATCACTCCCCTAGTAGGGCAGAAAATCTCTGTGTGCATCCATATTTTCTGTGTTCACCTAACCGCAGTCAGGGAGCACCCTGTTTTTTCAGATAAGGTCTCGGACAGCAAACTGACTCCTTCAGTCAATGGTTTAAAGCTCACAGCAGAGTACATGCTACAGTGCATCTCCTCCTAAAACTGAAATCAGAATCTCTTTGAACTGGAGGAAACTTTTTAAGAGTAAAAGAAACTTTTGGTTTTTTGCCACTTCTTAAAATATAGGTTTTTTTCTGACATTTTTTTGTCCAGCTGTATTAGCTCATTGTTACTGTTAAAGCTTTGCAGCTTGCTAAGCCTAGGAGTCCACATTTTGGCTCTGCATGAAAGCAAATATAGACATGGACAACTCTAAAGCACTGCTTCTGTGTAACACTTTCACCTAGCCATTTTCCACCCAGAGGAAAATGTTTCTAAGCAAAGAGTGTTACAGCATGAGACACAAACTTTGATCTCTGGAATGAAATGTTACATTTTATTAACCTCAAACATAAAGCCTCCCTGTGCTGGCAAAGAAATTACAATGCTCTAACCAAAAAGAGTTTTTAATCATTGTTGTCAGAGAGGCAGTAGCTGTAGGAAGGTGAAATAACCTCCTAATAAAACTCTACTGGTGTTAACAAATTATAAATTAGATACTGTAAGCACCTGCCCACTGCTGTAAATTTTTTGCCTTTGAAACAGTCTGGACCTTCTTCCTCTGGGTAAAAGGATAATGAGACTTGATGCTATCATCTCATTACAAGACAAAGGAGCATCTAACAGAATAATTGCATGAAACTGGAGAGGAATGTCACCGCAATGGCCATGAGGTGGGAAGCTGGCAGGTGCAGTGAGTGCGGTACGGGTCACCTTCAGTAAGGAGAGACCTCTCCCTTTGGTGATGTGATACCAGATGAGGCTCTTTCACCTGGCAGAGGATGGTGGCTGCCAGCGAGCTGCTCGTACAGCACAGGGGGAGAGCGCGAGGATGTCCACCAAGCGCAGGCAGAGGCATGGGGACAGGAACCATTGGCTCAGGAACAAAGCAGTCAAAGGTCCTACTGGATGGACACGCAGGGAGTGCTGCAGACAGACGGACAAAGTGCAATTCTGATAAAGGCAGGGGACTTCACGGGCAAATGGGTGCTTTAAATTTTACTGCTGGGCTATAACTCAGCCACTTGAAAGTACATGGCTGCAGATACTCCACCTAGTACATGGCAACAGACAAAAAAAAAAGGAAAGAGAATACTGGGCTGAGTCAAAAAATAGCAGAAAAATCTGTAAGATCCTTTATATAATCTGGTGCACAACCTCACCTGAAACACTCTGTTCTTTTCCAGCTCTGCTATTGCAGAGGATGCAGTGGAAAGCAGAGCAACTGGGGACAAGCAGTGCAAATGCTTAATGGCACGTAGGAAGAGAGCTGAGAAGATTGGGTTGGTTGGGTTGGGGAGAAGACAGTGTGTATACAACATGATGTAGATGAAATGATGACTCAGACTGAGCAGGTAAATTTATCTCAAGTGTACCATAAACTGGAACAAGGGGATGTCTGATGACATTTATGGCGCATATACGAGGAACGGGTTGACGCTGTTACAAAGCACAATTAGTTACAGCTAAGTATCCTGGGAGCGACAGCTCATCAGATTTTTCACATGCTATCAACCACACTAATATGTACACTTATATTCAATTATAAAATTAAAAATAGAAGGCTAGAAGATAAAAATAGAAACAAAGTAAAAGGAATTAAAAGTTTAAATAACTAATTAAAAACAGAAGAAGAAGAAGAAGAAGAAGAAAAAGAAAAGAAGAAGAAGAAGAAGAAGAAGAAGAAAAGAAGAAGCAGAAAAGAAGAAGAAGAAGAAAAGAAGAAGAAGAAAAGAAGAAGAAGAAAAGAAGAAGAAAAGAAGAAGAAGAAAAGAAGAAGAAGAAAAAAAGAAAAGAAGAAAAGAAAAAGAAAAGAAGAAGAAGAAGAAGAAAAGAAGAAGAAAAGAAAAAGAAAAGAAGAAAAGAAAAAGAAAAGAAGAAGAAGAAGAAGAAAAGAAGAAGAAAAGAAAAAGAAAAGAAGAAAAGAAAAAGAAAAGAAGAAGAAGAAGAAGAAAAGAAGAAGAAAAGAAAAAGAAAAGAAGAAAAGAAAAAGAAAAGAAGAAGAAGAAGAAGAAAAGAAGAAGAAAAGAAAAAGAAAAGAAGAAAAGAAAAAGAAAAGAAGAAGAAGAAGAAGAAAAGAAGAAGAAAAGAAAAAGAAAAGAAGAAAAGAAAAAGAAAAGAAGAAGAAGAAGAAGAAAAGAAGAAGAAAAGAAAAAGAAAAGAAGAAAAGAAAAAGAAAAGAAGAAGAAGAAGAAGAAAAGAAGAAGAAAAGAAAAAGAAAAGAAGAAAAGAAAAAGAAAAGAAGAAGAAGAAGAAGAAAAGAAGAAGAAAAGAAAAAGAAAAGAAGAAAAGAAAAAGAAAAGAAGAAGAAGAAGAAGAAAAGAAGAAGAAAAGAAAAAGAAAAGAAGAAAAGAAAAAGAAAAGAAGAAGAAGAAGAAGAAAAGAAGAAGAAAAGAAAAAGAAAAGAAGAAAAGAAGAAGAAGAAGAAGAAGAAGAAGAAGAAGAAGAGAAGAAGAAAAGAAAAAGAAAAGAAGAAAAGAAGAAGAAGAAGAAGAAGAAGAAGAAGAAGAAGAAGAAAAGACACCTTAGCCACTAAGAGTACAAGCCTCTGTCAGGGTGAAAAGATTAGGTGGAAATCAGTGTATCAAGCAATTATATCCATGTTTTCCAATTATGCAGTGATAAACTTAAGGAGAATTTCTCTTCCAGAAGAAAGTAATTACAATGTGGAGGATCAGTACTATTAAAATACACTGTCAAACTTGGCTATAGAAGCCAGAGCTGGGTAGTTCGCTGTGGTGCACTGCCATTAGAAGATGCAGCTTTCAGTAGTTCTTTTTTCTGCTTTTACTGCCTGAGACTCTCTAACTACAATCTTTTTTTATGCAAAAGCAGCTGCACGCAGGATACCCTCACAAGCATAGAAAAGAACCCTTCATATACGGTGATTTCTTCAGCTGCAATGAGATGTACTAAAAATAACTGTTGCATAGCTCTACCTCTCTACCTGGAAGCTAGCAAGAGCCAATCTGTCCAGACTCCTCCTTCCCCGGGGCACCAGGACTCCTAAAGACCTCACACTTCTGCCCCTGCAGATTACTTCTCACGCAGAGACAGCACTGCCCATCCTATGGACAGAATAATGTCCATCAGCCTTGTTGTGGTTGGGTTTCTGAGCTGTGACCTGTGTCACCATACTTCCCGCACAGATGTGGTGGATGGAAAGCACTTTTCCTTACATTTCAGCTCATAGCTGACATCTTTCTGATTGTGTGGATGGGGCCACTTTGGAGAGCCACCAGCCTGCAATTACCAGTAGCAATAGTAGTAGTAAGAAAGCTGCACTCAATTGCTGTTGCAAATAGATCCTATCAGTATATCAAAGTGCAAGCAGCCACACTCATCAAAGCAACAAGCAATCAAGACACTGATGCCTAATGAGCTGCTGCTCATGACTCAGCCATAGGCTGATGGATGGCTCTTGGCCCATTGAAAATGTGAAGTTAAAAGTGCCTGTTTCAACCCCTGTAAAAGTGTTTTCTCACATAAAAGCAGGCAGTTCATGTTAATGTGATTTATTTCACATTCGCGTTGGCCTAAGAGTACACATTTTCTGCAACTAATCAGACAAGCAATATCTTGGTAAACCAGAGTCACCCAGAGCCTTGGTGACTTTGTGTAGATCCAGACCTGGCTCTGGGTTTTGGACATCCCAAAGTCCCCTGATAGCTCGATCTATGTTTAGAGTTTATTTCCAACACAAAATCAAGCAAAACTCAATTCCGATTTGGACTGAACACTCCTCTCTCACTGCTTTTGGAGATGTTCAAATCCAAGGTACTGGTTCAGGCCCATTTGGGAGAAAACATAAGGAAGGATTTATCGAGAGCTGCTATTAGAGGAACTGGCAGCAAGACTGGCAGGATCCTTCTGCTGTCACTAAGCTTTGACAAGCTGGCAGGAAGCAAGAGTAGCTGTGATCAAATGACAAAACAGAAAAGCTCCTATTTTTCTCTTAATCACTAAATTTTGTACTACAGGCCTGAAAGGCACCCAAGGAACATTTCCTCTCTGAAGACCACTGCTTTTAACAGATCGTGCAGCTTTGTCCCTGCAGAGGCTGCAGTACAAAGTCCCACTCCATCCCACCCCACCCTATCCTACTCCATCCCATCCCTGTGCCACAGGACTTGCACGGATAGATGGCATATGACCGTTTGGAAGTCAACCACCTTAGCTGGAAACCCCAAACTTGATCTTTCTGATACAGGGCAAGGAAGACAGTGAGAGATGCTCTCTGGGGCTCTGCTGTAAGAGTTCACCTCAGCCCCAGAGGCAGGGTGGTCTCTCTTTCTTCCTTCAGACAAAGCCATCAGCTTGGGAAAGCTCCTTGGGGGCTGCACAGGATTGCTGATCTCCAGCTCTCTTCCCCTCATCCTGGCCAAACTGCTCCTCCTCAGCCTTTGTGTTTTCTCTGAGCTTCCCAACTCTTAGCTCCTCTTTCCCCTCTCCCAGTTCCTGACCCCTCTGACATACACTCTGCACAATCTTCTGCTTTTTATGGGTCCTTCTCTTCTTAGTAGCATGGAAGAAAACATAGTTTTGTGGGCAGCAAAACAGCTTGCCTGGCTCCCGGATCCTGCCCCTATTCACTGCTGTGGTTTATCTACCTTTGCTCCACTGCATAACTGTGCAACTACACCGCAACTTAAATCCCTTCTGCACACAAGAGGATACCAAGGTCTGATAGGCTGCATACATGTGACAAGTTGGGTGAGTTGTTCTCTCCCATTGTTTTCTGGACTCCCATACCACAATTTAGAGGGTTTAGTTTTAACTCCAATTTACCTCCATAGCCTGTCCCATCCTTCTGCTTCCTCTTCTTGTCCTTTAGATAATCTAATCACAGCCTCTTGGCGATCTCCTCTCTCTGTCCTGCATCTCCAGGTGGTTGAGAAGTTAATTATTATGCCGAAGGCTTCAGAACCTGCTTTTTCCCACTTTAGCCTCTGCAGCATCTCCCGCATTCATCTTCTTAGAGAGACAGCACAGAGCCCCAGGGGTTGAAACCACTGTCGCCTTTTCTAATCCAACCATGAAGAGAGGCACAGCAGTGCACAGAGGAGCACTTTTCTTTGAGCTTACCTGCCTTTTCAGACCTGCTGTGTACAGCATTAAGTACAAGAAAATTTATAAAGTGAAGTCTGTCTTGACCTTATTTTTTCTCTTTCAGGCGATCTAACCTTGTCCTTGCAAATGCTCCCTCCTCTCCCTCTCCTGCCTCCTCCTCTGCCTTGTCTTTTTAGATGTAAATCCCTTGGGGGTTGAGACTTGCCCTGAGTATGTGCTGCCTAGCAAGGAGTGCCTGACCTCAGGAATGCTCTTGAGGCATGGCTGTGAATAAAACAACGCTTTAACCTGAGAAAATCACATAGTTCATCAAAAAATGCTAAATAAAAAAGGACCAGAAAGCCAGTTCAGACTCCAGACCTCTGGATTCTCCTCGCTGCCCTGGTCCTTTTTTGCACCATGACTGCTAGCTGTCTCCAAGACAAATCTCCTGTAGACAGCCACTAAAATGTTGAGCCTGTTTTATAACCTGGTTCTTGCTCAGGATGCCTTTACTCAGCCAGTGTGTCCTCCCGGGAGCCATGAGTCCTCCAAGAGCTACAATTTGCAGTGAGGATGGGCGAGCTACAGGTCTAGGCTTAAACAAACACATCACGGTCATTTAAATTTGTATGCAAATAGCTGGGGGGAAGACTCCAGGCAAAGCCTCTACACCGAGGCAGACAGTCGCAAAGTGGCTCTTAGGATGACAAGACATTTCTCACTCTAACAGAGCACCTCACTCAACACAACTCTTTCCGTGATTTGTTGTCATTGTTACCAGACAGTGGTGACACTGCTTTAAAGCTACTGCCTTCAAACACGAGCAGCTGCTGTCTGAGGGAGATAATAGCACAAATCGGATCAGATGTGATTACAGTACCTATCTCCAGCTCGTTGCAGGGGCTACTAAAATCAGAAGGACTAGGAAATTCATAAACCTTGCACCACAGTATCCATGCAGCATTAGAGAGCTGTTCAAGTAAATACATAAATATCAGCTGGAAACGCACTCTTTCTGAAGGCAGTGGCACACTGCTTATCTTATGTGCTCCTAAGAATTTAGACACCCTGGATTAGTAATAGCATAGTGTTATCTATTTTAACAGTTTGTAGAAAATATTCAGCAATTTGGATAAGAAAGAGAAGCTGAAAGACCTCTGTGTATCAGAGTAACAAAAGCATAAGTAATACAGCAAACTGATCAGCTTGTGAGCAATGATTTCCAAAAATCAATGAAAGTGCCAAGATAGATGAATCAGTTTTGTTTCACTCAAAGATGTTACAGAAAGAACTTGATGTGAAGGAAATCTTGTGAAGCCAGGAACACTTCTGGGAGCCTAGGAGGAAAAATTGAGTGTTTTTTTTTTTTTAAGATGGATGGGGAGAAAAGATTCTGTGCAGGGGCGCATCATATTTACCCTCTATACATATCCATGTTACTTGTCTGCATAACAGAATCATCTACATGTAGTGGAAATTTTTGCACAGGTCTCCCTCAGAAGCTTCCTGTCTGTTTTGGCTGCACATGCAACTCATCACCACCGATGTGTCCCCCCAGACCACTCCTATTGCTTCCCTTCCTGGGGCAAAACTGACTAGTTCTGGAGTCCTTTGCATTTTGAGACATTTCTGAATTACCTATCACTGGACCATCTGGGCTGAACTTTGTCCATGCCATGGATGCCAAACCAGGGTATGCTGAGCAGCCTGTATTAGCTCAGACGCTGCTCCACAGAAATGCAGGTTGTTTCTGGAATATCTGCTTCCATGTGGTGCACAGCTGACATTAACACACCTGTAGGAGCTAAGTTGGTCTGACACAGGGATCCCCGGCTTTTGAAACTGGGATCATGGTGCAGAAAGCCTAGGTAGAGTCAGCTGTTGCCTTACAGATATATCTGCATTTCAGATCCATAAACTCTCTGGAGCTTTGGGCTCATCTTTAAAGGTCTCCCTGACCTTTGATGTCTCCAGTGGTCATTAAGACCACCAAAGATTCATTTTGCATATGTTGCAGAGCCATTCAATGATTTCACTTTACCATGGACAGCTAAAAATGCAGAGTTGAGACTTTGCAGGAGAGTGTGAATGTTAGTACCTCTCTTCCAGCATGGTATTAAGTAAGAAACAATATAAAATCACATTTTGCAGTGTTTATTGTTTAATGTATACGTATTACACTGGACTATTGCAATGTTCCATTTCCTTTGTCACCTCTTCCTCTCCCATTTGATATATTTTGTTTCATGCTATGCAGTGGTTTGTAGTAAGCCCAAAAAGCCCAGAAGTTTAGGCTGTAATTGCTGTGTAGATGGCACCTGTCTCTGAAAAACTGTATGTAAGCTAACAAGGAATAAACAAATGTATCTGATAAATAAGATGGGCAGCTCAGGGCTGTTTGTGTCCCACAGAAATAAATGGCATTGTTTGGAAATAGTGCGGAGAGATATGAAAACGGAAGATTTTTAATGAACAATGAGACTTCTTAAACAGCTTACTGGAGTCCTCTCGCTCTGGCAGGAAATTCAGCTGGAGACCAGACTCAGCTAGAAAGTCAAGCTGAACTACTTAGAAATAGCTATGATTAATCTCAAGTGAGATTTTATCTAGAGGTCCGGGTGAGGGGGAAGGAGGTGGAACAACATCTTTACGTTCCCTACTCTGTAAGGTCAATTGCTGTGTGAAAATTGGAAGGTCTGCACCAGCAGCCCTACCTTGGTACAGCCAGTCCTGGAGAGCTTTCCTGCTGGCTCACCTCAACGAAGGACTCAGCCATAAACGCAGAAGTCTAAAACTGTGGTGACTGCACTCAGCAGAGATGTAGACTTCCAGGAAATCAGACAGCCATCCACGAGCTTGCAAAGCCTAAGGAGAAGGCAAAACGCACAGGGAGTGTGTGCTCACTGTCTGCCAGTCTTCGATACATGATAAGGCACAGACTATCAACTACCATGCTCTAATCATTTCCATAATTATTAGGTATGGGTGAATGTTGCTAATGCTTTCTTCCTGTGGGGTAATTATCTCTTGGAAGAAGCTTCTTGCTTATACGACTAGTTTTATTTTTGGGAAGAAAAGGTCTAGGCTGTTTTGTGCTTTAATAAATGACATCTGCCATTCAGCATGCTAAGCACCAGCTCTAGAAAATGAAACAGATTTGTGATTTACATAGATTTCTCTATTTCTTCAAAGTTAGTCACTGGCTCTGCAAAAGGTAGCTTGGAATCCGTTATTTTTTATTATAATCTGATTATTCCCAATGTGAATTACTGACTAAAAGGTCGCCTCCCTTGCATGAAAGTAGTTTTTTCTTCTGCTTACTGCCAATGAATAAGCCTCAGAAAAATGTATGAGTCTTAAACGGAGTGAAGGAAAGTGTAAAAGAAGCTGTAGCCAGCTCGTTTGGATCCAGACTTCAAACAGCTTGAAATCCAAGCATGTTTGGATTCAGGATTTTCATTTGTGCTCATCCTTTGTAGGCTGTATTCCTTTTCTGAAAAAAGAACAGAGGCAATTTGGACTGGAATATGCCTTCTTGGAAACTATTTTTAAAATGACCCTTAAGGAAGAGTGAGTTCTTGCTGCGCAATTTGCAAGATGAGTGCATTTGAAGCAACTCACTGACAAAACAGCATGATGAAACTTGGCAGTGAGTGATTGACTTCACGCTAGCTCACAATGTCAGAAGCAGCTCAGGTAACTATAAATATGTTATTCTAGAAGAATAAATATGGGAAAATTAATTTGTAGGGACACCATTGTTTCTCCAGTTGCACACATGCACACACAGCTGAGAAATAACTGGAGAGAAAGAGCCAGGAGGGGAGAACTCCCCCAGGGGAGAACTGTTCCCATAAAACCTAGCCCGAGCCACTTCGCTGTGGGTAATGTGGGAGCAGTCGATGAAGGGACCGCAAGAGACCAACACAGACAAGGGCTGGTGCACATGGCTTCACATGTCCCAGCTCACTGCTCCAACGCGTGGGCTCCAGCCACACAGCAGCTCTTGGGGCAGGGCAGCTCCACAACTGGCAGGACGACACCGGTCATAAGTGCTAGCAAGAATGGTGCAAGGTTTACTGCTGATCACATCCCATGTAGGAAACAGGGAGGTTTGCGTGTGGAAGATTTCTGCAAGGAATCAGCAGAGCAATTGCTGCCTCCGTCTGAAAAAGAGGGAGAGCTACTGCTTGCCAGCTGTCACAGCCAAGGTAGCACCAGAACAGGAGGAGGCCAACCCATGACACTCTCTTAAAACCAGAAAGCCACTTATTTAAATCCAAATTTCTTTTAGGAGTGACTTTGCCTGTTTGGGGATTTGTTCAGCCATACCACTTGACTGATGGTTTCCTTTAAGCATTAGTCATGCCAATGGGTGATCTGCAGAAGCATCACAGCCCACGACCTAGGTCTAAATAGCTGGGATGCAGGACGATCATTCTTTTTCACAGATGAAAGTTGTGGCGCCCACTTGTCTTGCTGTTATACAAGAAGAGCAAGATTTGATGTGTTCTGCTTTCATGCCATGCTCACAAGGTCACCCTTCCTTCTGACTCAGTGAATTTCTGGAGCCCATTGATTTTTCTAAAGTGGAGCCTTGCACTAAGCAGGTGGTTTGATTTTGTTTATTTGAGGCTTTTTTCTCCTATTTGCGAGTTGCCTCCATTCAGCTTTCATCCTGGTGACCTTTGAAAACACTGCATGGTACAGAAAACGAGATATTTGTTTTTCCTTTCAATGCCTTAGTGGAGACAATCCCATGTCATTTTTTTCCTTAGTGTCATTGTTGGTCTAAGCACAGTCTGACCCTGACTGCTCATTCATGTCTCCAAGACACCCCTTCGTTTGTATCAATACACCAAATAAAAGCTGCCTGGGAAATCCAGCCAGTGAACTTAACTCACATCACTGAAGTTTTGTGGCCACACAAATGCAGAGGTGAGGATAGGAGCTCCTTCAGCTTGCATGGCAGCTCCAAAAACTGTCATAGAAATGGATCCTGAGAGATCAAAAGCTCTTTTTATGCTTTTCAGGAATAACATTATATGCTGTACTGTGTGTGCCACACTTAAATGTAACACCACCAGCCCGTGAAACAGAGGGACCCTACCGAATTTAAATTTTAAATCCACCAGGAGATGTGCTACTCAGTCACCACCTTATTAAGTCCAAAGTGTCAAATTTCTGCCTTTGGCAGACAGAAAATTATCAAGTTTACAATTCCTAGGAGTTTCAGCCCAGGATAGGAGGTATGAGGGCAACAGACAGCCCTGTGCACTAAATGGAGTTACGCAGTCTGCTACAGACATAGAAAACCCTTATGTCCAAAAGAATAAAGAAGCTCTATGCAGACAGTCCCAAAATTGTCATACAAGTCAGAGGAACCTTTCTATTTCACTAGATTTCCAAAATTAGAAAGCAAAGCTCTGATTCTACCCTGGAGGATTTGTTCAAAAGACAAAGAATGTCAAAATCAAAGTGATTTACTAGATTGGAGATTAATGGGTAAAGACCATGGATAATAGATAAGGGAGTTCATCGACCAGACAAGGGGAAAAATATACTGCTGAAGGAGTCCTTTCTCGTGCTGAGGGCTGGAAGAAAGACAGACCTTGCAGCTATTATTCTCTCCTTTAAGTACAAATACTTCAGTGTTAAGACATGCAAGCAGGGTAGTTTTCAGCTATGGGCCTCTCCAGAGAAGTGAAAGCTGTTGTTAGGAGATGACTAAAACTCGTCCTTGAGATTATCTAACACAACAGAACATAGAACAAATAGAATCACTTAAGTTTTTAACAGGAGACTAATTATACATAACACCTTCTAGCCTAGTGTGTGCAACAGCAATTTGCCTTTACAAATTCCTACTTTCATACTTTCCCTTGACTATTTTCTATTTTTTATCACCTATGGCTTTGCAGACTTGTGTGTGCTGATTATATACATACACACACACACTTTTTTATAGAGGAAAACTTCACATTCATCATGCATATACTGTGATGAAATAGTAACAAGTGCATCATATTCCTGGAAACCATTTCCAAACATATATATGAATGACAAGAAGGTGACTGGGAGTAGTCAGCATGGTTTTACAAAGAGGAATTCATGCTTGACAAACACGACAGCCTTCTACAATGGGATGACTAGGTTGGTGGAGGTGGGGAGAGGAGTTGCTATTGTTTATCTTGACTTCAGTTAAGCTTTCAGCACCGCCTCCCTTACCACCTCATAAACAAACAGATGAAGTACACATTAGATAAATGGACGGTGAGGTGGACTGAAAACTGGCTGACCAACTTGGCTCAGAAGGGTTTTGATCAGTAGCCCAAAGTCCAGCTGGAGGCCAGTCACTAGTTGTGTACCCCAAGGGATTGGCACTAGGGACAATACTGTTCAACATCTTCATCAGCAACCCAGATGATGGGACAGGCTGCACCCTCAGTAAGTTTGCAGATGATACAGAACTGGGAGAAGTGGTTGAGAACACCTGATGGTTGCACTGACATTCAGAGGGACCTCAACAAGCTGGGGAAATGGGACAGCAGGAATCTCATGAAGTTCAACAGAAAGAAAGTCCTGCCCCTGGGGAGGAACAATCCTAGGCAACAGTACATGCTGGAGGCTGACCAGCTGGAAAGCAGCTTGGCACAAAAAGATCTGGGGGTCCTAGTAGAGATCAAATTGACCATAAGGCAGTATGTTGCAAAGAAAGACAATAGCATCCTCATCTGCATTAAGGCAGAGCTTAGCCAGAAGGTTAAGGGAGATGATACTTTCTCTCTACTCAGTGCTGATGAGACACATCTGGAGTGCTGTGTCAAGTGCTGCACTCCCTGATAGAAGAAAGAGATGGGCTTACTGGAGCAAGCCCAGCAAAGGGCCATGAAGATGATTAAGGGCTTGGAGCATCTGACATGAGGAAAGGCTGATAGAGCTGGGATTCTTTAGCCTAGAGAAAAGAAAGTTCAGGGGGTTTCTCCATGTGTATGTATATATTTGATTGGAGGTAACAAAGAGGGAGCAAGGCTCTTCTCAGTGCCCCATAACTGGACAAGAGGCAATGGGCACAAACTGAAATATCAGAAATCTCACTTAAACATAAGAAACATCTTTTTCACAGTGAGGGTGGTCAAACACTGGAACAGGTTGCCCATGGAGGCTCTGAAGTCTCTACCCTTGGAGATATTCAAAACAAAACTGGTCACAGCCCTGCACCTCCAGGTTTGAGCAGGGGGTTGGAGAAGATGGTCTCCAGAGGTCGCTTCTGACCTCATCCACTGCGTGAAATGTATTTGTAGGTCTCTGTTGTCAAATCTCAATATATTTTACAAACACTAATGAATTCAGCCTCACAATGCTCCTGAAAGGTGACTAAATATTATGCCTATAGTAAAGATAGGAAAGGGTAAGAGGGCATCTGTAGTCCCCAAAATAGGACAAGTCTTGACTCTCCTGCTTTAATAACTAGACAATTTCCCTCCCTGAGCTGGATATGAAACAGACTTCGATTTTTTCTTTATCTAATGTTGTCTAATGAGTAAAAGAAAGAATGGCAGTGACAGCTTAAAAATTCTAAAACAGGCTGGTGGGTATGAGAGTGGGAGATGACCTGAATTTTTTGCTGAATCTGTCAGTCTCTCAGATGGCCTTAATGCACTATTCCCTCCCTTGCTATTAATTTGACTTTTGCTATTGACTCTGTTCTGACAGGGCCATTTTAATTAGTAAAACTCTTTTCTTCTTTCCTTTTCTACAGATGAAGACTGGGATACACCACAAAGGATATTTCTCAAGGGCAAGGGAAGCATTCAGATTAATAATTTTATTTCTGTTAATGAGAACAATTGCAATCTTTTTACTTTTGAACTGGATCAGTGTAATGCACAAGCTGCATTTGAGAGTATTTGGCTCTACTTTCTATGGTATTGAATTACTTAAGAAATTGCTGTTACAGCTTAGATTAGAGAAACATTAACAGAGTCAATTTCATCCAAGTGGCTAATTTCTCTCTGAGAAAACAATTGATTTTTCTTGAACTATCAGGAATACAGCTGTAAAGTGCATGTTCCTAATTTTGTTTGCACTTCAGAGGAAGCTGGAGCAAGTCTCTGAGGACTTTTCTGGATGAAAGTCTATCTTAAACAAGAAAAATCAGCACAGCAAACTTTCAGTGACATAAAGTACGCACAAACTCAAACACTTGAGTTTTACTGCTGGAGGGACCCATATCAGAAGAGTCTTTGAGCATGATCATGGAGCAGATCCACTGGGAAAACATGCTAAGGCACATGAAAATCACAGAATCACAGAATGGGCAGGGTTGGAAGGGACCTCTGAAGATCATCTAGTCCAACCCCCCTGCTGAGCAGGATCACCTAGAGCACGGTGCGCAGGATGGCATCCAGGCAGGCTTTGAATATCTCCAGAGAAGGAGACTCCACAGCCTCTCTGGGCAGCCTGTTCCCGTGCTCTGTCACCCTCACAGTAAAGAAGTGCCCCCTCATGTTGAGCCGGAACCTCCTGTGTTTCAGTTTGTGCCCATTGCCTCTCGTCCTGTCACTGGGCACAACTGAGAAGAGACCGGCTCCATCCTCTCGACACCCTCCCCTCAGATGTTTATATACATTAATGAGGTCTCCCCTCAGCCTTCTCTTTTCCAGGCTAAACAGGCCCAGCTCTTTCAGCCTGTCCTCGTACAACAGGTGCTCCAGTCCTCTAATCATCCCAGTAGCCCTCCTCTGAACTTGCTGCAGTAGTTTAATGTCCCTCTTGTACTGGGGAGGCCAGAACTGGACACAATACTCCAGGTGCGGCCTCACCAGGGCTGAATAGAGGGGGAGGATCACCTCCCTTGACCTGCTGGCAACACTCTTCCGAATGCACCCCAGGGTACCGTTGGCCTTCTTGGCCACAAGGGCACATTGCTGACTCCTGGTCAGCCTGCTGCCCACCACGACTCCCAGGTCCCTCTCTGCAGAGCTGCACTCCAGCAGCTCGCCCCCCAGCCTGTACTGGTGCCTGGGGTTATTCCTCCCTAGGTGCAGGACCCTGCACTTGCCCTTGTTGAACTTCAGGAGGTTCCTCTCGGCCCAGCCCTCCAGCCTGTTGAGGTCCCTCTGAATGGCAGCACAGCCCTCTGGGGTATCAGCCACTCCTCCGAGCTTTGTGTCATCAGCAAACTTCCTGAGGGTACACTCTGCTCCATCATCTAGGTCATCCCCACGCTAGTAAGTTAGTCAATGCTATAGAATCAGCCAAATTTGCTGCTGTTACTTCTCCACATTTACATTTCAAATTAATATTAAAAGGTGGGCCTCGTCTGACCAAATGGAGACACCTGCACATATGATCTCATCACCTGATCTCCTTTAATAATCAGCAGAAGGGTAATGGTCATTTTAGCTCACTCTAAAATAGATACTGAAAATGTGCCAGATGTGTTACAACTTAAAAGTGATTGTTTCTCCCTGTTGAGTAGAAAGGGAACCTATGTGGAGTATATCAGATACAGATATTGGTGCTGTGGATGTTCTAGGCTAAATGAAGATCTTAGCACCTGTCCTAGCAATGTTTGGCAAGACCTCTGGAACTAAGCTTTACTGCTTTGGTTTCTTTTCATAATTTTCTTATTTGTTCAGAAATTGCGATCATGAACTTTTCATAAGGTGGTGCATTTCTTCCAATAGGCAAAAGAGTTTTTCCGGAGGCACAGAAGCTGCATAATACTAGTATGTTAATGATTATAATGGTTTATAATTAACCTCTCTGTGTTTAGTTTCACTATCTACTGTATTCATTGTAGTGCATGCAACATGGCACCTCCAGCTAAGTAGTGTCTATAGCCTTATTCCCTTCATCTTCTTCTCTGTGATTTGACAGTCTTCTCAAAACACATCGTACACGACAGATAGCATTCCTCTCATAATTTTCTAAACATTGGCATACACTAAGTAAGTGATAACAACAATGAAATCGATAGCATTATGCCAATGCAAAGCTGTGTGTACAAGATCAGAATTAGACTCTTTTTATTTCTTCTGAACTGATATGCCCCTAATTATGCTAGTTCTTTTGGAGTAATACTAGCAAGAACGGTATTGAGGATGGGCTAAATTTCTCAGTAGTTTTCTTACCAGCACCCTTACTTCTTGTATCTACTAAAGTTAACGTTAATCAATATACTTTCCTGCACTTGCTGTAATAACCCTTTTTTACTAAAAAAAATCTTCTTGCTAAGAAATGTCAGCAGATAATAATGCCCATTAGTAAGCTATATCTTTGAAAACCGAAGAAAGAGGAGAGCTTAGCAACACAACAGGGCAGACATGGGACTTTAAATAAAATCCCTTCCTTCTAAGCTAATGTTCTGTTTATTATCTGGAGCAGCAAGTGCTTGGAAATCTTCTGCAGACATCCAAACTGAAAAGCAGAAAAATGATTCAGACGTCAGAGGAAGCACAATACAACAGCAAATACTGGTACACGAATTGCTGTGCTGTTCTTGGGTTAATTGAAAAAAATCTGTCACTTTATTCTCCTAAGACTAACATCTAGTGTACAGGCAAGCTCTATTAGTGGCTGCTTTAAAAATTAATTGACCATATCACAGTACTGAGGGAAAGCTACACTCAAAACGGTTGCATGAAATCTCTCATATTTCTCTGCAAAACCAACAAGGATAAGTCCCTAAAGGACACTTAAGCCTTTTCACAAGTCAGCTGCATTCAGAATAGAAATACATAGAAACAGAATACCGTTTAACGTGGTGACATGTTGTTCATACAAATTCTTACAATACAAACGGCTGTGGATTATGGCTAGAAAAGTCCTAGTCAGACCAGGAGTACCAAAATGTCAGATGATCTGAAGATGCACTGAAAACCAGTCCCCCGCTTTTGTAACTGTTAGCCTTCAATCCTGACCTGGTTATACATAAACAATGCCTTCTTTTGTAGAGGAAGTGCTTCTGACTGAGTATAAACTCAGGTAGATGGTGCTTCTCCCATCCCCTCCTTTTTAAGCATCTGGCTTATGGTTTGAAGGATCTCTTGAGTCTTGCATGCTGCAGGCTGAGTTAGTGAAGCAGAAACTCGCGCAGCCCTTCTGTGCCTGCTGAGCCTTCTGTGATCCAGAGCAACATCAGGCCACAGAGTCTTCAGGGGAAGTGTTATGCAAACCAGTAAATTCCACATACTGGCAAAGACATCAGTGTAAGGGCTAACTAGCATTGCCCCAGTGCTCTAGTGCCTAAGCACTGTGCTTTTTCATAGAGGAAGGTGGATTCTCCAGAATCTCAGAGAGTGAAGCAAATGGGAAAACATGCAGAATCATAACAAACAAAGCTCAGAGGACCATGACAAGAGAGCAGTTAAAGCCATCTATAAAGGTTATTATTCTGCTGCTTTGTTCATGCTCCTTACTCAAATACAAAACAAATAGAAGACAACTGTTAGTTCTGGGTTTACATCAGCAAATCATAGAATCATAGAATGGCTTGGGTTGGAAGGAACCCTAAAGATCACCTAATTCCAATCCCCCTGCCATGGGCAGGGACACCTCCCACCAGACCAGGTTGCTCAAAGCCCCATCCAGCCTGGCCTTGAACACCTCCAGGGATGGGGCATCCACAGCTTCTCTGGGCAACCTGCTCCAGTGCCTCACCACCATCACAGTGAAGAATTTCTTCCTCATATCTGACCTAAACCTACTGTCTTTCACTGTAAAGCCATTACCCCTTGTGCTATCACCACATGCTTTTGTAAAAAGTCCCTCCTATCTTTCCTGTAGGCCTGCTTTAGGCACTGGAAGGCCACTATAAGGTCTCCCTGCAGCCTTCTCTTCTCCAGGCCGAACAGCCCCAGCTCTCTCAGCCTGTCTTCACAGGAGAGGTGCTCCAGCCCTCTGAGGGCCTTGTGGCCCTCTTCTGGACTCACTCCAACAGTTCCACGTCCTTTGTGTGTTGGTGACCCCAGAGCTGAACGCAGTACTTGGGGTCTCACGAGAGCAGAGTAGAGGGGGAGAATCACCTCCCTCGACCTGCTGGCCTCGCTTCGTTTGATGCAGCCCAGAATATGGTTGGCTTTCTGGGCTGCAGGCGCACATTGCCGGCTCATGTTGAGCTTCTCATCCACAACACCCCCAAGTCCTCCTCCCCAGGGCTGCCCTCAATCCATTCTGTGCCCAGCCTGTGTTTGTGCTTGGGATTGCCCCGACCCAGGTGCAGGACCTTGCACTTGGCCATGTTGAACTTCATGAGATTGGCATGGGCCCACCTCTCAAGCCTGTCAAGGTCCCTCTGGATGGCATCCCTTCCCTCCAGCGTGTCGACCGCACTACACAGCTTGGTGTCATCAGTAAACATGCTGAGGGTGCACTCAATCCCACTGTCCATGTCACCGACAAAGATGTTAAATAATTCTGGTCCCAATACTGACCCCTAAGGGACACCACATGTCACTGGTCTTCACTTGGACATCAATCCAGTTCCTTATCCACTGAGTGGTCCATCCATCAAATCCATGTCTCTCCATTTTAGAGACAAGGATGCTTTGTTGGATAGTATCAAATGCTTTGTACAAGTCCATCAGTTACTCTTCCTTTATCCAATAGCGCTGTAACGCCATCATAGAAGGCCACCAAATCTCTCAGGCATGATTTGCCTCTAGTGAAGCCATGTTGACTGTCA
>VXAL01015069.1:0-13493 GCA_013399475.1 Chauna torquata
GCGAGAGCTGGCGGGTGCTGCCCCGTCTCGCTGCCATCCCAGGTCACTCCAAGCGAAGCTAGGGCCTGAGATACCCCCTGTACCTCGTGGTCGGGCGCTGTGGCTCCGGCTGCGCCGGCTCTGAGGCGGTCGACCTCGACTACTGAGCAAAATGCTGGGTTTCATTCCATTTCAAAACAAAGTCAATTTTGGATTTCTCTGTGAAACAGAATTTCCATATTTTTTACAGCTTTGTTATTAGATTTCTCTTTCACTAATGGGAGGCGAAATGTTTGGACACATTTGGAATGTATTTCCCATTTGATATTCTTTCTTGGTTAATGATTCTCCAGTCAGCCAATAAACTACCTTTCCTTGACCTCTCTCAGGCATTCTGCTCTTGGAAGAAACTCCTCAAAGTCCCACAGCAAAAGAAGTTAATTTAAAACTTGTGATGATAAAGTTTCCCATGATGCATTAATATTTAAATAATAATAACCACCTTTATACTGTCTCCTCATAGTCCAACTGACCATGCTATTTTCCATTTTGTCCATACCCAGTTGATTTATATAAAATTTTTTTAGTGAAATCTGAATTTACTAAATGTCTAATTTCAGTGTTCCCCCTACACGGACTAGTACAGGACTTCATGGCTGTGTAATAACCTGCTGTTTGCATCCTCCTTTGTTATTTTTGTCCCCCTCTTTTAGAAATCCATGCATATTCTCAGATGTATAACAGGAACATAATTGGTTTCTTGTTATCTTTGTCACTATTATATTTCTATGCCATTTTCACTGCTGACTGTTCTCGTTGAAAAGCCAAGGACCAAAATCACTTTGCACCTGTATTATAATTCTTAGGTTGGAAAGACCAGAAGGCTTCAGATTTTGTATGTTAAGAAAAACATTTTGTTCCTATTTGGATATCAAACGCAAACAGCAGAATATGTCAGACTCTTCCTTTATTACTACATATAAACTCTTTCTATACCATACACAAACTGTTCTATATCTATCTAAACTCTTCAGCATTTTCTCTATAGGCCATCTGTATAGTATTGTTTTTCACAGCTTAAATTGCAGGCATTTATGTCTCTATAATGTTCAAGTAATCAACCTGAAAACTGGAATACTTCTCAGTTTTAGTATACATTTGTCTCCAGGAGCTGAAGTTATGTTGGAGTTATATTGCAAAAAATGTGTGAAAAGTTGGTTTGTTGTCTTCGCATTTAGTGAAATCTTCACTATACTCATTCCCCTCTCCTCACCCCCCATCTGTAAAGCAGTGGTGGGCAGATCAAATACTTGACATCAGAATTGTTTAAACTTTGCAGCAAAAAAGTGGTATTATTACTTTAGCAAATATACTTTGTGACTTGGCAATAAAAGAGGGCTGTAACTGTGAGATCCATGAATTGCTGAACATCATTTGAATTATACATGCAAACTTTATGGAACAGACTATCAACTGATCATCTCCTTTTTGTCATTTGATGCATATTAATTTTATGCTCTACTGCTTCAGCTGGTATTTCATTAGAATGTTTACTGCTGTTTAAGGTATATTACTTCACAGCAGAAATAAAAGTTGTTGTTACATGCAAATATTCTTTTCCCCTTTGGCATTGTAACCTGTGTAAAATTTATTCCCTTCAGAATTAAATACAAGAAGATAATGACTACAGTGTTGAAACTTCTGTGATTATGTGGGTACATTGTCTTCTTTTATTCCAAGCTTTCTTAATTAATATAAAAATCAACAATGGAAAAATCATGACCACCTGTCTTAGGTTACGTTGTGATTTTTTTTTTCAAAGATGGGAGATAATGATGGGAAAGATGGGAAAGTTGTGAACTAATAGAATTGACTTGAACTAGGCAACACATAAGCAGATGGCATAAATATTTCTCTCCAAGCTCTTGGATTTCCTAGGCCTAAAGGCCTAGATATGTAGAATTCATATACATAGCAACACAGTATCCAAGGAACACCCCCCTCCTCCCACCCCACCAAATCCATCCTCAGACCAGTACGAAATATCTGCAATTTTTGAAAGGATACTGCAAGAAACATGTAATTTTGCTTTGCACCTAAAATCTCTAATTTCTCTCAATATGGTTGTGCTAGATGTGTAGTCCTATTTTCAAAGTAACACTTTATTTCACTCCTAGATTAGATGTTAGGAGGAATTTCTCTACTCAGAGGGTGGGGAGGCACTGGAACAGGTTGTCCAGGGAAGCTGTGGATGCCCCATCCCTGGAGGTGTTCAAGGCCAGGCTGGATGGGGCCCTGGGCAACCTGATCTAGTGGGCGGCATCCCTGCCTATGGCAGGGGGGTTGGAACTAGGTGATCTTTAAGGTCCCTTCCAACCCAAGCCATTCTGTGGTTCTACGATTTCACTCTGTGCCTATTTTCAAAAGAAAACTTTAAGGCATTCTGTGCCTTCACATAGCATAAAAGTAGTCAACATTAGCAGTATCATTTGGATTGGAAGTGTTCTTTTGAAGTGAATTTTCCAGTCATTTCCTTTTCCCATGCCTTGGCACACACTGTGGACAGGTCTTGAAGAACATGAGCTGGATTCCCTTGAGATGAAACTAACACCGCAAGCAGGTTTTGGTGCAGTCCTGGAGCTGTCGTTCTCTTCTGAAACCCTATTGTCAGCCATTCCCAGCAATAGTCCTACAGAACTGGCGGTGAAAACAAAACCAAACTTGGTGGTAATTGGTGAGGTTAATACTTTCCTAGATCTTTTTTGGAAAGGACAATTTTTCATGTAGTCATTGGTTGGAGAGATTATTTCCCGCTCCCAGCTCTGATTTCAACACTATGCTAACAAACCTACATGTCCACAGGGAAATGCAATCACAAAGTCCACACAGTGAGATGACATCTACGGTTGCGTGATTGCCATAAGAAATTAAAACAGATGATTGGCTACATAAATAAACCGGGAAAACTGAGATTCTTGGGGAATGGAGAGGAGGATATACAGCTGGCAGTAAGTGAGCACCACTGGTTTTGGGAGTTACAGGGCAGGCACCCCTGGGAACCTCTGCTGCAGGGAAGTGAGCTGGGCCAGCGAGCAGTCGCAGGTCACCTCAGGTTGGCTGGGTGGCTGAGTCACCGTGATGCCCTCCTGGACAGTCTGCAGAAGGTCACACGGGCTCCTGGACCAAGCGAAAGTGTTTGGTGCACTGATGCTAAATGTCCTAGGAGAAATAATAATAAGAAAAATTATTTTGAAGATTGCTTTGTTCTGGTAGTTATGCATTAAAACAACTGTTTCCTGTATTGCATCTACTTCTCTCAGAATATTAGGCGTATTCCTGTAAGTGAAAGGAGGTATGCTGCTGCCATCAAAAGATGCAGAGGAGTTGAGGAACATCTTGTTAAATAATCACTACCCTCAGAGGAAGTCTTTTGCTGCCAATCAAACCAGTAAGAACATGGCTTCTCCTCAGGCAGGATCACAAGAGAGTTTAACTTTTTATTTGTTTTCTCATGTAGTATTTCCTGACAGCTTTTTCTCTTACTTCACTAGAACACTAAATTTCATGGAAGTCTGCCTTTTCCTTTCCAGTTGAAATATTAGGCAGTATGCATCACAGTCTGCTTCAGAAAAATAAAAATAAGCAAACCAGAGAGGTTTTTCTTTTTTTGTATGTGTGTTTGTTTTTAGCATATACTTTCCATTTTTTACATGACTTGTATTTTTAATTTTAAAAGAATAAGGTGTCTGAATTTTATAAGAAAAAATCTTCATGAAAAATTCCTTTTTATTCCAATAATGTTAATGCAAATATGAAACACAAAAAGCATGGTGAATCAAACTGCATATCTGAATTAGGAATACTTCAGTTTGAATTCTGTATCTTATCATAAACTGCCCAAATGATCAAACTTGACATGAAACAGTTCTTCTGTCATAGTGACTTCTAATGTGGGGCAATACTCACCTCAAACACAGTTCGTTAACTGAATCTCCTACAGGGTGTTGTTTTTTACAGCATGCAGAAAACACAGCTCTGGAATTTCAATCACTTATTTCAAGATAAGCATTTATGTTTGTGTATTTATTTTTATAAATACACATGTGTAATGCATTTATGTAAATATAGCTGTATAAATATAAATTTAAATAAAGCTGTGTGTTTGCATATATTAACATTTATGTGATGCTATTGCAATTACTTTTATTCCTGACTTGCTTTTGGACTCTAATACCATATCAATAGTGACTGGCAGGAGTAGTAAAATAGCTGAGTGTCTTGTTCTGGCCTTTGCAGCCCTGGCCACATTCTGCTGGGCTGTGATTAGAAGGTCCAGCCACACAGAGGAGTGCAGCTGCAGCCTGGTCCTTCGAGCTCCTGCACGCCTCCTCTAATTGCTGAGGATATGCTGGGTCATGTCCTCTTGTTCTCTTTAAGGTCTGAGATCTCTGTGTCAGCTGCAGTGTCACTGAGCACTTTGCAAGTAAAATGAGAAGAAGACTTACTCCTGCTTTGGGAAACAGAAGGCATGCATTTTGTACATCCACAGCTGAAAATTTGATTCATGTCTTCCTCTGAATAAGGAGCTACCTTACACATCCAGCTGCATCCCACAAAAATGAAGAAATGAGCTGACTCTGTACAGGTGCTTGCTGTTTAAGTTCACTTCAACAGCAGAATAACAAGGCTTTATAATAGAATTTTACAGTGTAGTTCCAGTAAGGATCTGTTGAACAGCAGCTCCCTGTAGACTAGCTGTTGAGGAGCAGAGCACCTGAATGTGCATGTGTCGGAAGGGGTTAGAGGAGGTGGTTCAAGGATGTCTTTGAAATCTATGTCTAAATTGTCTGAGGACTCATTCCTGTTATGCATGCACTTATTATCATTATCAAAGTCTCCCTGCTTGTGGGACACCGTACTCTCAAGACAGAGATCTAAATTCCATTGCTGTGCCCTCTTGCCAGGTTGCAGACACTAACATGCCACTAAGACTCTTTCAAGACACTAGTTTTCTTGTAAGGTATCTGTAGCCTACTGAGAATGTACAATGATCTTTGCTGCATTTGTAGTAAAGAAAATAAAAATGCAGTTAGGAGGTGGCGGGGAAGAGAACAGATCACCACTTTTGGGAAGCACAATTAAACAGCTTCTCTTCTGCTTCAGCATGGCAGAAGTGAAATGTGAAACTGGTAGAAAGCAGTTTTTGTACCTTAGGCAGTGTTTTGAAACCTGAGCAGGTTAAAGAGTCAACAGAACACTGCTTAAATATTGAAACGGGGGGCAAGAATTGAGAAGATATGTGGTATCAGCTTATGACTGTACATGAAGGTCCTCTATAAGTATAATTCTGAGATAACAAAGAAGCAAGCAAACAAATATATCCTGAAACATGAAATTTGCTGGGTACTGACAAGAAGAGGCCATAGCTTGTACAAACGATAATTTTGCAGATAGGTGTTGTAGCAGAAGTAAACGGTATTATTCAAATGGATTGTTTGTTTGCCCATCACCTCTTTTCCTCTTACACATTCCTCAACAGTTTTAGATGGCTTACTAGTGCAAAACAAAGGCTCTGTATGCTCAGAAGTATAAAAAACATCTCTTTGACTTTCCAGTCTTAAGACTTAAGGACATTATTCAGTATATACCATAGTATTCAAGTGCTACTATTTGTAACTCTTCTGCATTTATGCTCATTACTGGCTTTAATCTTTTTTTTATTTTTTTATTTTTTTTATTTTTTTTATTTGAATGATCACTCTCATCATTTTTCCAGAACTTTCTAAGAAATAGTTACTGCAAATTATTATAAGTTATATTATTGCCTTCCTCACCATTTTCTTAGGGTACCTGACTATTTTTATTACTTTATCTCAAAGTCATCCTGTTTACACTAGTGAGGTCCTCCTGAGATAATATTGTGTCCATATCTACTGTCTAAGTCTGTAATTTTTATTTTAGAATCATGTAATCATGGAATCATCTAGGTTGGAAAAAGATCAAGTTCAAACATCAACCTGTGCTATCGAGTCCCGTCACTAAACCACGTCCCTTAGTGCCACATCCACATGTCTCTTAAATATCTCTAGGGATGGGGACTTCACCAGTTCCCTGGGCAGCCTGTTCCGGTGCTTAACCACCCAATCCATGAAGAAGTTCTTCTTGATGTCCAATATAAACCTCCCCTAGTGCAACTTGAGGCTGTTGCCTTGCATCCTATCATATCACCTGAGAAAAGAGGCCAACAACCTCCTCGCTGCCACCTCCTTTTAGGTAGTCGTAGAGAGCAATGAGGTCTCCCCTCAGCCTCCTCTTTTCCAGGCTAAACAACTCCAATTCCCTCATTCACTCCTCATAACACTTGTTTTCTAGTCCCTTCACCAGCTTCATTGTTCTTCTCTGCACATGCTCGAGAAACTCAATATCCTTCTTGTAGTGAAGGGCCTAAAACTGAGCACAGTATTCGAGGTGCAGTCTCACCAGTCCTGTGTACAGAGGGACAATCACTTCCCTAGTCCTGCTGGCCACACTATTTCTGATGCTGGCCAGGATGCCGTTGGTCTTCTTGGCCACCTGGGCACACTGCTGGCTCATGTTCAGCCAGCTGTCGACCAGCACCTTCAGGTCCTTTTCTGCTGGGCAATCTTCCAGCCACTCTTCCCCAAGCCTATACAACTGCATGGGGTTGTTATGACCCAACTGCAGGACCCAGCATTTAGCCTTGTTGAATGACATGTGGTTGGACTCAACCCATCGATCCAGCCTATTCAGGTCCCTTTGTAGAGCCTTCCTACCCTCAAACAGATCAGCAGTCCCACCTAAGTTGGTATTGTCTGTGAACTTAACTGAAGGTGCACTTGATCTCACCATCCAAATCACTGCTAAAATTGTTAAACAAAACTGGCTCAAGACTGAGCCCTGGGGAACACCACTTGTGACCGGCCGCCAGCTGTGTTGAAGCCCATTCACTGTAACTCTTCGAGCCCAGTTACCCAGTCAGTTCTTCACCCAGCAAGCTGTGCACCTGTCTGAGCCATGAGCAGCCAGTTTCACCAGGAGAATACTGTGGGAAACAGTGTCAAATGCTTTACTAAAACAACATCCACAGACTTTTTTTTTTTTTTTTTAAGAAAACAGAATTTACACGTATCAGGAACATTTTCACAATGCAGTGAGCAAGCACTTCAGAGCAGTGAAGTAAAATGTCAAAATATAATAGAAATTTAAAAATAGCTTACCATTTAGAAGGAAAGAGAAGCAGCCCAACCTACTGCAATCACATAGGGCAATCACCTTGCTGGCTGCCAGATTTAAAAGATACCAATGAGAAAAGCACACTGGGAAAATCCCTGTCAGAATACAAAGCCATACTGAAACATTCAGTGATACCTGCAGGGAAAACTAATAAAAGAACTGTTACTGGGGCAGAGACGATCTAACTTTGACAAATTGAAAAAACTGAGATAATTATCTCACTTTGCTTCTAGATGCTATTATGATTGCGTGGTAATAAAATCTAGATTATTTTTAAAAAGTTTTTTGTGTTTAAAATTTAGTAGCACTGTACATCTCTTGCTTTAGCATATGAATCATTCGTTCAATATAGAACATATCAGTCTTTCCTACTCCACAATATGCTCAAATATACCATAAAAATACCTACTTATATATTGTATTTACTCAAATACATCATAAAATTTGATTTGCTGTCATTTCTGCAAGAATCACAAAAGACTATTTTTAAAACTTAGCAAAATAATTTACTCTGTTCTATATAATTAAAATCATATAATTAAAATTATATATATACATATACATTAATTTACTCTAATTAAGTAACTCAAAAACCTCATTTCATCAATTGTAGCTATGATCCTGAGGTTTTACACAAATGAGTCTAAAAATTTGGTTGCATATTTGAAGAAATAGTGTGATGAACAAGGGAGCTCAATAAAACTGAATCTTGTCATAGGAAGTTTATATTTTTCCCCAATGAGAACAGAATTGTAAAAGAAAACATTTATTCCACCGTCTGAACTTTTAACTTATATTCTTGAATATTTGACTTCTTGCTGTCTTTATGGCAATTAGCTAATTATGATCATATTGTTTTTATAGACTACAGCATACAAAAGTTCTTCATTACCCATTACTCCATATACTTAACAAATTCCCTTCTTTTGGCAACTGTAGAACCTCTAGATTTTTAGTTTTATAGAGCCACTATACTTGGGAAATTACTGTCAAATACCTAATCTTCTGTAGAAAATCATAAACAATCTGCTGTATATACGTTGTTATCATAATAAGGCTTCTATTTGCCAGCTGACCTGTTATGCAGATTTACAAGATTCATTGGTTAAAGTCTTTTGGAAGCAGTAACTTAAAAAAAAAAAAAAAAAAAAAGAGGAAAAATATCAGCAATGTATATTTATTGTAGACTGAAAAAGATATAAACTGCAGCCTACTAAGCCATCCAGAAAGATTTCTGTGTAAGTATATGTAATTTAACAATAAGGTTATGACATAATAAAGATATGTAGTAGTAAGAAGAACTGTTGTCTTTACGACTGCGTACATTTTTACTTTTGTCTTCAGTCATTTTCTTACATGCATCCCTTCAGTACATTCAAAACCTCTCCATGGCCTACAAGGGTTCACACTGCTCTCTCTTAAAGAGTGGCCCAGTTTCTAGCCTATGCACCACAATCAGCCTATGAAACCGCTGCATTTAACCCCTAAGAGGTTTCAGTTTCAAAGGAAATATTGCTGTTTGCTCAGGTGGCACCTAAAAACTACTTTTGGAATAACCTCCTTTCCTGAGCTCTGTTAGCACAGGGCTGGGCTACGTAAGGCACCACCACATCCACATGAGAAGAAAGGATGATCATCATATGATTCTGGATGTGTTCCTAAAAATGTTTGTGCTAGTCATTGTTCCTAGTAGTTTGTAGAAGGTGTAGTTCCTAAAAAATAGCACCTAGTTCATCCTAGGTATAGGCAATTACTGACAAATAACATCAATTCTGATACAAACCAGATTGCACAGTATGCCTTGTAAAATACATATACAAAGTTGTTTGTTTAGTCCTTCATAACTTCACATTTCCAGTGCAAGAAGGGTGAAATCTTGATGCTGCTGAAGCTAAATATATATTTTACTGTTGCTTCAGCACGGCTAGCTCTTATTCTTCCTATTTCCTTTAGGAATACAGCTACATTCCTGCCTTGAACCAAAGTGCAGCTTTTCAGTTTAACTTTGAGATAAAATTTCAGAAAGAACATGCATTCACCCACCCACACACTCACAAACACCCACACAAAGCTAGTGTATATTAAGCATGATGGTGGTGTCATTTATTTCTGGATAATGAACATTTTAAAGAGGGAGGTTTTCTGCTGTAAAAATGGAATTATAATAATGACAGGGGAATAGAAGTAAAAATTGATGACTAGTCAGGAACATGTTTGGGTGTGGTGAAAAAAGATTCAACTACCATTTATATCAAGGTTAAACTATTAAATGTTCAAATATGACTGCAACTGACTCAACAGCATTATAGATGAATAGACACTATGTGATCAGAATACATTATATACCTACAGAGGCAGTCCATGAGGAATAATGCTGATAAAAATGCCCAGATTAAGAGAAGTGACAGAATGACTGAAAATAAAGGTTTACAACAATGTAGAATTGCATTTTTCTAGATACTTTATTAAGGAAAGCCATATCGTATCTGCCAGAATAAAAGATTATATAAAATTCATGGATTTCAGATTCTGTTTCTTGTTCTGACAAAGCACCTGACTAAATTACAGCATCAACCAAGTATTTCAGGACCGAAATCAGGCCTCAAAAGAGCTTAAATTGTCCTGCAGCACTTGGTGTGATACTTCTCACAGTCTTCCCCCACTCTTCCACTTGTTATCAGGAAGGTTCAGAAGAAAGTTGTGCAAGGCTTTTTTAGTTGATTGTAGGCAGCTGCTGTGCAGTCAGGTTCTCTTTCAGTCCGGCTTCCCTAAATGACACCTGGTGTTGCAAAAGCTCAAAAGGGGCAGAATCGACTTTTAAATTTTATTTTTTATTTTTTGGAGGCAGATTCAATAATGATATCTCTAGTCTAATAGTATAAAAACAAAGTATTTATAGGTAATTTAGACTAATATTAGCTTGTCAGAAAAGTGCAGCAGGAGGAATGCAAACTCTGAATATTTTCTATGGATTTTTTCTATGAATTTTCTCTTCTCTTACAGCCTATCTTCTCATGGTTCACTCACACAAATTTTAAACAAACCAAAGTAGTATTACATCTAATTTGATTGAACAAAAACAAACAAACAAACAAAAAAAACAACAAACCAAACCAAAACAAAACAAAAAAAGGGAAAGATACCAGACAGACCAGAAAGACCAGAACAAAATGACCAGAACATCAATGCGTTCATAAACATCTGCATTCATAAACTTATCTTGGGATTACATTCTTATTCTTCAGTGTCTGAGCCCTGGGGATCACATAACAAACACCTTTGTTCAGTTCCAGTTTAGATTCAATTGTGACTGCAATTGTTTTAGTTTTATTTCCAGTACAAGATCACAAGAACTTTGGAGTGGAGTTTGTTTTTTGTTAAAAACAACAACAACAACAACAACAACAAAGAAGCACTATCATCAACAAAAAAGCTGCTGTTTGCTCAAGTTTAGCTTTAATTCAACTGCCTGCTATCCACCGCTCTGAAATTTGACTTCTCAAAAACACATATTTTTAGGTGGACTAGTTAGTTAGGTGGACTTTACTTTTTCTAATAATATTACTTTAAAATTTGAGTCTGTGGATTATGTATTTCCAAATAATTCTTTGAGTGAGACTCTGTGTCCTAACATGGATGAAATGACTAGAGAAGTGAAAACCTCTTCTATAAAGTAGGTTTTATCCTATTCAAAAGTGGCTGATGTATTTGTCAGACTGAAGATAATGGAAGATCCATTCACAGCTCCTGCTTATATCTCAGATTTTCATTCCTGTAGTGCTCTGAAACACACCCCTGATTCATCAATAAAAAGTTGAGTTCACACTGATTATTTACTGGCAGTTCTAATATTAGGGATTTACCTTTGCATAATATCAAGTACTCATAATGACACAAAAGATGCAAAATAGAGAGGGCCTGTGAACATGGAAGGGTCTTATACTGAAATAAAACACTGTGCTTTACTTTGGCCAAATTCAGTAGTCTGGCTCATTAATCACCTACTTCTGCTCCCACAAAAAGTTCCTAGTATTCATTTGATTTCTGAATAGCTGATTCAGTTACATATCTCCATGTTCTATCTGGCTTCAGTTTGCATACCCATCCAGAACAGTTGCTATGATCTCATCATAGCAGAAGGCCAGCCTGGCTGAACAGAGAACTCCTCCTTGAACTAGGGCAGAAAAGAAAATGTATGACCTCTGGAAGCAAGGTCTGGCTTCACAGGGAGAGTTCAGAGCTGCAGTTCACATCTGCAGGGATAAAATGAGAAAAGCCAAAGCTCAACTTGCGTTGACAATGGCCAGTGTGGTAAGAAGAGGTTCAGACTGGACGTTAGGAAAAGTTTCTTTACTGTGAGGGCGGTAAAACACTGGAACAGGCTTCCTAGTGGGGTGGTTGATGCCCCATGCCTGCCAGCGTTCAAGAGGCATTTGGACAATACCCTCAATAACATGCTTTAACTTTTGGTTAGCCCTGAGGTGGTCAAGCAGTTGGACTAGATGATCTTCGTATCCCTTCCAACTGAAATTATTCTATTCTATTCTATTCTATTCTATTCTATTCTATTCTATTCTATTCTATTCTATTCTATTCTATTCTATTCTATTCTATTCTATTCTATTCATTTATAACAGCTACGGAATATGAGAATGATATTAAGAACAGCAGCAGGAAATACAAGAATGGTCCGAATATATTTTTAAATAACCAGAAATATGTGTTGAGAATTGTACAATAAGTTCACGTGCAGCATACAATATGGCGCATTATCTTTATTGATTACCACTTCCAGACCAGATATATATAGTTTTCATTAGAAAACATAACCTGCATTAAATTTCAATTTGTTCCTAAAGTCCCTCTCAGGGACAAAACAGTAAGGTAAAAGGGTGGGTATACTCTTTGCACTTGTCAGCAGTAAAAATGGTCATTCAGTGCTACTACTGTGTGATCTAATGAGAATGTTGAAGCAAACACGAACATTATCAGTGATGGTAATAATGAGGAAGGGAAATAGGCTGGCATCTTACAAATTGTGTAAAGCTATAAAATATTTCTACTGTGGAAGAATAATCTTAGCATAACCCTTGTCCCAAAGTAGTAATCAGTACCGTTGATGTCAAACTGAGATAGGGCAGTAAAATTTGCATAGGAGAACTGAGATTAACAGTGGAAGCCTCCTCTGATTATATCTGAGAAGAGGGGAAGTCATATGGGAACTCCAGAGTGAGTGTGATAGCCTATAAATGAACACATTTTAGATGGAAGCTATCAGGTCTCTCATTCCTTTGAAGGCACAAAAAAAAAAACAAAAAAAAAAAAAAAAAAAAAAAGAATAGCTTCAGACTGGCACATGTGAATCTCCTGCAGCTTATCTGATGCTCACTGTGCACTTCAGGGCTGCTGCCATTCTAAAGGCCAAAGTACAACGTGATAGTAAGAAACAAAAGAAAGTAGAAATCACTGGTGGTGAACAATATGCTTGTGTCTGTTTGGGATATGAAAAAAATCCTGAATTGAATAAGAGGAAAATACAAAGTCACTTAGCTGTGGTGATGTATTTCATGAGGGACACTGAGAATTTGGTTTTAGTCCTAAAATGAAAAAAACTCCGAATATGTGAATCCTTCCCAACAACTTTTGATAAGAAGGTCTACATTTCCGTCTCTTCAATGATAAAGTCAATTACTAAAATCACACAAACTTAAATAGTAAGGCTAAATGTAGCAAGCCGTCTATTCAGGTTCCCCAAAAAGAGATAATACACTCATTAATGCAGAGCGTTCCTTTTATCACTATGCAATACAAATTAAGAGTGATGAAATCTCTTATGTTCTGAAATCTTCTGTTGCAATAGTTTTGTAAATCTCTAAACCTGAATGCCTGTCTTGTGTGTGTGTTTTTTTTTTTTTTTTTGGTTGGGTTGGGGGGGTTGGGGGGGGAAATTTAGGAAGACAACNACTGATTCTTTCTCCACTTGTTTCGGTGGAGACGGTCCCATGCATGGGCTATTATAGTTTAATGTTAATTATGGTTTACCAAGCCTTTATTGGCTTTTGTTTTGTTTTGTTTTGTTCCTTTGTATTGGAGATTGTAATATAGTATTTGGAATGGTTGCTGTAAACATATACTTTTTTTTTTTTTTTCCCTAGAATTATGTGCAATGGACCCACTGAGTCGGGAGAATATCCACTTCTCTTGGTTGTCATGTCCCCATTAGCAGCAAATGCAGATGTCAAGGGAGCGAATTCAGGAAC
>VXAL01015069.1:15936-79665 GCA_013399475.1 Chauna torquata
TTTTGTTTTGTTTTGTTTTTTTCCTTTTTATTGGAGATTGTAATATAGTATTTGGAATGGTTGCTGTAAGCATATACTTTTTTTTTTTTTTTTTCCTAGAATTATGTGCAATGGACCCACTGAGTCGGGAGAATATCCACTTCTCTTGGTTGTCATGTCCCCATTAGCAGCAAATGCAGATGTCAAGGGAGCGAATTCAGGAACCAATGCACAAGATCTTGCAAAGGAGTTCAGAAATGTAGANATGGTTTTTGTTTATTTAAATATTGTTCATAATCATTGCTTTGGTTCCTACCAAGGACATTTTTTCTCCTGGTAGGAAATCCTAGATCAGTGTTACTGATTTAATGATTCCTCACCACTGAAGATTCTTTTTTTTTCATTTGTGTTGTGGAAATAATTGTTTTCCTTTCACCACTGGACTTGCTCTCAGAGCACTATGCTGCCTTCAGAGATTCCAGTTCAGAAATATGAAGTAAAATGCTCTTCCTTCTGCAGAGGAACCATGAGATTGTGGGCATGCTAGAAAGTGCTCATAGACAGAAGAAATGATGGGAAATGTGATGTGTATTCTAAGCATCCCCAACAGATATTCAGATACATACTACAAATTGCTTAGAGACACTGTTTTAGCTATACATGACTGTAACTGGAGGAGATGACCATGATAACTTGCCATGTTCAGGGATGCAGGAACATACATCCTGCAGATGGCACTGCTCCCTCACTATTACTCTTTTCAAGTGAGCCATGACACACTTTGTACTAAAGACATTATTTTTTTCTCCTAGGGACATGTTTACTTTGTGCATCCTGAGCCACAAACAGAAAAATGAGATCTTCTTCAGTGATGTTAGAAATGAAAATGCCGTTAAACCTTTAAAGATAGGTCTGGGCCATGTTTCACTTGCCTTTTTTATCAGACTGCTCATACAGGTTTAATAAAATGGCTCTTCCTGGTTCAGTGGACTAAAGATCTTGCTGTCTGTCCAATTTAGTGTAGAATTCCTTTGTTTCTGGAAAAAAAAAAAAAAAAGGCATTGCAGAAACATGAAGACTTCTGTGTTTCTTTAAGAAAAATAAAATAATCTTTCAATTGATGAGAAAATAGAGGAATTAATGAAGGAATAAATTTATATGCACCCCAAAAAGAAAGACAAGTAAACAAACTACAAGCAACAGCTCATGTTTGATCAGGATTTCACTGGAGATACAAAGCCAGCAAGTATACAGTAAATTGGACAAGGAAGAGTTTTCTTCTCTGTTCTCTGGGGTGTGACATCTCAGTAAACAGTGCTGGGTAAAGTTTGCTTAAGTTACAACATCTCCAGTTTTTCCTCTGAAGAGCCCTGCTCTCTCTGTTTTTTAGACAGAGGATTTCAATCCTCACAGAAGACTAATATTGAGGACATGAAGGTGGCCATTACTTCTGCTTGATTATTTACACTGATTTGACCAGCTTATAAAGCCTTTCAAAACCCATATTCTTACATGCTTAGCAGAATTCTTTAGAGACGATGTAAAAACATTGCAGGATTCAATTTGCACTAGGCATACACTCAACTCTACAACAGGCTCTGCAGGTCATCTGTCTTGAGCACAGCTTAAAAAGCAGGACTGCACTTGTCACTGCAAATACAGCTCCTAATGCTGCACAGAGAAGATTGCAAAATCTGCCGGCCTTCAGTGAACACGCACTAGGCTGAATACCAGCAGGGGATTTCTGTACCACATCCAGATCTCAAGGGGTTGGTATGAATTTTCGTATTTAAGGGATTCTGATAACTTAAGGCAATGATAGTCTCTGTTTTACAAGGAGACATAACTAGAAAGATGCCTGCCCTTTTTGTGGCCCATATAGGTAGCACTCAGCACTAAGGCTGCACCTACTTCACCATGCTGATTTCACATTGAGTTTGCCAAGTCCAGGCAAATCCATTTCTGCTTCTGCTGCCTCAGGTACCCAGAAGATGAAGTGGAACCCCAAACTCCTGATTCCTCCCGTTTCTTTCATGTCCAGTAAATTGGGAACCAGTGGGAAAGTGGGAGGCCATGTCTCCTGTTGAACACATACGCTGTAATGCTTACATTGTCCAGACCCTAGCTAACCACACCAGCATTGAAGTTATCTAGCAGAATAAGGCTGAAAACAGCTTTATGCTGTTTTTAAGATATTATCTAAGATGCACTTACTGAAGCTAAGGTGAGGAGTGGCTGAATATTTGCATCTTTTGCCTTTTCTCCTTACACTCCTGCTACTCTTTTTCTTCTCCCTCCTTAATTTCCTTTCTCTTTGTGTTGCTTATTGATGTTTGCCATTTCTGCTGTCCCTGCTCCTTAACACAGACAAACTAGCTTACCATTTTCTTTAATGTTCCTGTTTGGATTTTCTCAGTGTAAATTCAACAGAAAGATAGAAATATTATTTTGCTATCTACCCCAACTGTGAGTCTTGCTGACTTAAACTCAAATACTCTAAAAGGAGTTTTAGATGATTCTTCTTTGTTCTATTGTCTCTACTGAATTCACTATACTAAATGTGTTACCTTTGAAAGAAAAGGATTAATATTCTATGCATGAGGCACCCTTGGAAAAAGACAGTGCCTCATGCGTGTAACAGGGAAATACCAATCCAAGTGAAAATATGTCTTTTAGACATATGAAGACATTCTACACATTCCCCTTTGAAGAGGTGTCCTAGTCTCCCCAGCCCACCTCACTTCCCTCTGGTTCATTCTAATATGACTCCTCTGAAGTTTCCTCAACCCTCCTTTACTACTGTCTTTTGACTTTTCCATTTCATGTCTTTATATACGGTAGATGAACAGTTTTCATTGTACCTCTGACAGCTCCTTTTTTATAATCACGCCTGTGGTTTTGAACTGAGTTTATCTCTGGGAAAAATGGATTATTTAAAAACAGAAAAACAACAAACCAATTGATATGATGTTCCTAACTGAGCTTTTTAAGCAAGAAGCAAAAGGAAAATATTTAGCAGGGCTGAAGAGTAAGTAATTCAGATAACCAAGGCTGATTGACAATCACTATTGTTTTTTAAGGGGAACAATTAGACTGAGGTATTGAGAACAACTGTTGTATCATAGCTGATGTTATAAGGAAGAGAAAGGATTAAATTACTGATGCACTCACAAAGGAATGTGATAATTACAATTTTAAATGAGTAGGTTTGAATACAGAAAGAAAGGTGACAGAGGATTTCTGTATAAACTATGGCATGCACAGAGCTATGTATATAATTTTGTCAATTGTTTATCTAGGGTTGGCTTTAAGCATACAGAAAACAGGCAGTGGAGCGGGCTAGCAGACTAACAGAAGGAAAAAAAGGGAATGGCAAAATGGCCATGTCTCACTGACTGCTTTGCCTTAGTTCAAGTCCTGTAAAGACAAACTGACTCCTGACAAAATCTAGAGGATGTAAGACAGCAAATGTGGCTGTGAAGAAGTAAAACTCCTCTTGGAAGTATCAGTTGTTCTTTCCACCTCTCCTGCTTTACCTCTGGTTGCAGCAGGAGCAACAAATTCAGTTCTCCAGGATCCATTCAAATCTGGTGCTTCCAGAAAGGAAGTTTTCCTTCCAGCCCTCATCTGAGACTGCCCTCGGGGCTCTGCCTCTTCCTCCTGCTTCTTCTATCCCTGTGGCAAAGCATCCCAGGCTTGGCTCCACAACCATGCACAATCACAGCACCAATTCAGCTTGATTCTGGATTTATATCTTTGCAACTACTGTGAATGCATTACACACTACATGGAAATAGATTTTCAAAACTAGTAAGTCAAAGGCTGTCAAACGACATAGAGAAAATTATTGGCAATTTTTTTTTTTTTATTTGAATTTTTCTGTATTACACTCCAGAGCTTTCTGTAGAATGAGGTTTGGTTCCCTTGCATCTCAGCCACCACTGCAATGATGTGAACACAGTAACTGCAGAGCACTGAAATAACATAGTGCAGATAGCTGTGGAGAAAATTAGTAGTAGTGAATTAGTAGTGAGGAAATTAGCAACACTTTTTTCTAGCAGGGTTTTAATAACATGCAGTAAACAAGACACAGACCACTGTTAAACAGTGAAGATAAATATATATTATATAAGCACATACAAACTGGCACAAGACACACCTAAATACATACATGCATACATCTGCAAAATAGATCAGTTACAGAGTCAGATAAAAACCACCAGTCATCCTTTGCTGTTACTGAGGTTGGGTTCCAGTGGGGAAAAAAAAAAAAATAGCCTGTGACATGTAAATAAAGATAACCATATCTGCAACATCCACAACCAGCAGTAGGAAACTAAAATCGTACAGGGTGCCTGATTCTTACATCCCCCAGTCTTAACAATGATTGATTGGATTTTTTAGTTTTCTGAGTTGAAATTGTCATTTTATAGAAAGAACAAAAAAGGAAAAATTATCATCTGGCTATTGCAGTCTGTGTCTCTGTTCCAGGGACCTAGGCACTCTGAGCTGACAAAATTCTGCATATAGGAAAATTATCCACTCCTCAGTGGAGCAACACTCAGCTAGGGGCAAGATGTGTTGCAGTGGGTTTCACAGTTACAAGCTAATAGCAGAGGAATGCTAAAACCAGAGTCCTGTTTTCTGTTCTGAGCTGTGGGCATACGTTCTGCCGCATATCTATTCCTCTGCTTGTTTTTCTCTAGTATAATCACCTCTTCCCTGCATTCTTCAAAATTTCCCTCCACTAGTCCTGTCTCCTCCTCATTGCTGGTGTACCATTTTGGTCTATCTCTTCTCTTCTCAGCCTTTACATCCCCAGCTCCAGCTCCTGGCCCCCAGGACACCTCCTCCTGCCCCCTCCTCCCTCACTCTGTGGATTAGGTCTTCCTCCTGTGTCTTCTATTTCCTTTTCAATCTTCTTTTCCCAGACTGCCACTTTCTCACCTAACCTCAGTGCCCTTGCAGCAAGAAGCCCTGATGGGTAACATTAGGCCTCTGATGTTCCTTTAGCACCAGTCCCCATCCTGAGATGCCTCAGCCTCCTCCTGCAATCAGTGCTCACTTTCCCCCTGCCACCCTAGTCTCTCCACAGTCCTAGGTACGGTCCCTCTATGGTCCAGCATTGGACTGCTCCCTCCTTCCTACGTTAGACTGTCCCGCATTTGACTCTTCCTCAATGCTTCTCAGGCAAGGGAAGGTTTAGGGCAAGAAAGTACGTGTTTTTTAATGACTCTCATAAAGTGTGTGTGTGAGAGAGAAGAGGATATATTTTCCACATATAATTTCATCATTACCTGAGTTTTCCTCTAGCAAACCTGGAAAGATGTCCTTAAACCCTCATAACCCATTGCTGAAACCTGGTTATCTTTTTGTGGAGACAATGACTGCACTGTCTTATCAGTGTGAGTTGCAAGGGGACAAAGTAATTTTCAGCTGAACAGCCTAAGTAATTCTTCATAATTTCAAAAGTTTATATTAGTTCAGATGTCAACATATGTTCAGAAAGCTCATACAAATCACAAAAACCACTCCTGATATTGCCAAATATCAAACCACAGTATAACCACAGCATTTCAAATAAAATATGTCCATATTTTTTTGTATTTGCAAAATAATGTTTTTTTTTCCATAGCTGAGAACAGAACTAATTTAGAAAGAGTATTACAAGCACCTGAAAAAGGGACTTCTTATAGGAAACACTGGATGAGTTTAATAGTAGAAGTTCCTGCCTCCCCTGTGTTTACTAATTAAATGATGATATGTTAATTACCTTTAACATTTTCTTTGGATTTGGAAGATTAGTTTCTAAGCAGACCTCTAAAGCTACGTACTTGTGCTGTTCCTTGAAAGAAGAGGATATCTTCGTAGGTGAAAAACTGGAGAGAAGCACAGGAAATTCAATTTTTGGAGATTCTACAAATATAAACTTAAAGAAGTCCTTTAAAGGACTTATTCTTCTCTTTAGAGCTTATGCTATTCTTTTAAAATAAAGTCTCATCCTCCCCCACTGGAAAAAGAAAGAAAAGACAAAAGTAATTAAAAAATAAGCTTACTAACCATGGTTAGATGTCAATTTCTTGTTCCTTTATGCTCCTTTTGAACATATAGATTTAACCTAAAAATTTTTAACAGGAGTTACTTTTTGTATTTATTTACATTTATGTATTTGGTTGTATTGTACACCACTTTTTGCACTCACAGTTGCAGACGAATGCTTGGCTAAGGTTAGACTGAATCCAAGTGGAAAGGGGTCTTTTGATATATGCCCATATAAAATCTGCATAAAAATGAAAATGTATGTTTTTTTCCCACAAGAATATGTATGTCTTCAAAATGCTGTCACAATTTCAAACATTCTGCATTAGTTATGTCCTCAATGTCTTAGGTCTTTCAGTCTTCTCTCTTTCAAAACATCTTGCTTTCATGCATTAAAATACAGTATCAAATCCTACTGCAGAATAACACCTAAGAGAGAAATTTTGCAAAATTATTACAAATCAAATTAAAATCTGATAAGACTGTAGGACTTAACCCACTTAATTTCTCTATTCATCTATCTGTCCTTCTGTATGCCACACTAGGTATTATCTGAGTTCCTAGAAAAGCAAAACCTTTCTATAGTCTATTCAGTCAATTATACAATGTCCAACACTGTGATAGTCATTTGTATTTGCATTTCTGTATTGTCCACAAATTACTTTCTTTGCTGTACCTTTAATAATACTAGTACAAATAATGACACATAATGTTTCTCTGAGACAGTCTGAGACTGAGAAGTATGCAGAGCATGATTAATTAGCCAAGTGAAAGAAACTACCCAGTTGACAAAAGTAATCATTGGCCCAAATGACCTTTGATGTCTCAGTGCTTTTGGCCAGAGGGTTTGGCAAAGTCATGGGGTGGAATGCTAAGATAATCTGCAACTAATGAATGTATTAACATTCTGAAGACAGGCTATTTTCACTGCAGAAATAATGTGTTTTAGGAGAAGCCAGCTCAGTTGATATAAAGTCTGTTAGATTTAGTAAGCTGGTAGAAGAAAGAAGAACCAGTACTTTAGTTTTTAAAAATATATTCTCCATTTCTACAGTAAAAACAAATCACCTAGACTTTTTAGTATGGTCAATATATTTTCAGGATCTGGCACAGTGTTAAGCCTGTGTGGTGGTAAACCCAACCATGTGGTAGTCAACAATGAGAGTGATACTTTTTAATAATGATAAGCCCGTTTTTGTTGAACTGAAATATCACATACTTCTAGAAACAAAAAAAGTTGAAAGGCAAGAGCTTTGAAAACTTACCTAGTCAGGATCAGATGTGCATAGCTGATGGTGTATATGAACAGTGTATACATCCTAGAATTTCATAATGTTCAAAGATTTTCTTTGCAGGAAATTCTTTTAATAAAAATACAACCAGCCTCTGGTTAAACAAGTAAAGTGATATAAAGTCAGTTATTAGTAAAAATTCCACAACTACCTTAGGAAAATTCCAGTTAATACTACCACATTATTATACTGCAAGGACTGTATCATTTGCCTATTTGTTTAATGAGAGGAAGATGCATTTCTGGAGGGTGAATCAATATACCTGTCTTAGATACACATTTGAGGATGGACTGAACAGATTTCTGGCAGTGCATCTTTTCCTCTCCACTGCTATAGAAAG
This sequence comes from Chauna torquata, assembly GCA_013399475.1. Taxonomy (NCBI): domain Eukaryota; kingdom Metazoa; phylum Chordata; class Aves; order Anseriformes; family Anhimidae; genus Chauna; species Chauna torquata. The sequence goes on from VXAL01015069.1 coordinate 23,587, forward strand.
ACTAGATCGCTCAGCAAGACTATCTATCTTATTTTGCATAAGTTAAGTCTGGTCAGCTGAATCCACTCACAAGCACATTGGTACATGGGTCTTGAATGTATGTATGTGTATATGCATATATTATACTGAATTAGTGTATTGAACTAGTATTGCACAAGGCCATGGACAATGGACTACTGACTCTTATTTGGTTCGCTTGTTGTCACCACAGTACAAATAAACAGGGCAAAAACATGTAGTATGCAGGGGTGCTAATGTTTTGCCAGAATGTCTTGAAAGAGTTTACTGGAATAGTGCTAGGAAACTGCTGGAGTATCCCAGTGGCTGCTATTGCCACTACAAGCATCTCAAAACACTGTAAGGTGCTTCTTACTGGAGTTCAGTTTTGAATAGGTAGTATACTTTTGAGATGAATCTTGTGACCATTCCCACCCACTTTCATTTTCACTTTTTTTTTTTTTTAAATATATATATGATCACAGAGCTGACTCATCATATGAAATGTACTCCTTTGGGAGGGAATTAAACAGGAAAACGTGCTCCAGGAGTGCTCCTAATGTGCTCCAGCCACTACAGGGTGTTTATTCCACAGGGCTGGTTAGAACTAGCCTGAAGTAAAACTGCAAAGCATGTCGTGTGTGGTGAATGTCGTCTTCAGCTCCAGCTGGATCTGGAGCAGCTAGATCTGCTTCTGTAGGGCTGAGCTGGATGGTAATGTATGCATAGCTGTAACAAACTATAGATCATGCTTGTTCAGTCATGCCCATCCACAAAGTTGATACTCAGCACTGCACGTGTTACTCAAGATTGTTTTATTGGAGGAAATGTGGCGAGTAAGAAGGTTATTCCAGTCATCAAAAAAAGAGCCAGTTTGTACATCTGAACCAGTCACTTGCATGCAAAGATCCAGCTTGCCTACAGAGACACATCTGATTATTTCAATTTAATCCTGACATGTGTTCAGTGCTTGACTGTCACCTTCTGTCACATATTGGACATATATTTCTTAATATTTTACCAAGTCTTTTGCTTAGCACGCAGTTTAACTAACATCATATGATTGGCCATGTACATGCCATATCGCTCTGACTGACACTTTGGTCTTTCCCTGGTCTGTGCATTAGCCTTTGGGCTCTACTCTTTCCATGGTTGAAAAAAGACATTATGCGTGTCCTCATGGGACAGGTATAGACTCAACAGTTTGCTTTGGTCAGTGCCTCCCCTACTCTGTCACTCAGCTGCAAGCTGTTAGCCACATATGAGGCAAACAGCTAGTTGCTGCCAGTTCTCTGTTAAATCACAGATGAGAGAGTAAAGTGACCTGGCCTGCTGTGAATCTGTATCTTACCTACTGTATTAAATAAGAGTCTTGGCTTTTATGTTGCTACTAGCCTTTGCCTTCTAGTCTGCACGGTGAAATGCAGCAACATAGTAATCTGTAAGTATTGAAACTTGGGAAAACGGTAATGTTTGTGTCAAGCGAGATAAAAAGTGCATATAGCTTAGATTTGGACTGTGAGAAATAGGTGGCTACAGTTAGTATTCCAGTACCTCCTCCTGTATAAAATTAGTCCAGGAACGCATGTATCTAAGTGTATATATATATAATTGTAGAATAGTTTGGAGTGGAAGGGACCCTTAAGGATCATGTAGTTCCAAGCCCCCTGCCATGGGCAGGGATGCCACCCACTAGACCAAGTTGCCCAAAGCCCCATCCAGCCTGGCCTTGAACATCCCCAGGGATGAGGAATCCACAACTTCCTTGGGCAACCCGTTCCAGTGCCTCACCTCCCTCATAGTAAAGAATTTCTTCCGTATATTTAATTTAAATCTATCCTCTTTTAGTTTAAAGCCATTACCCCTTGTCCTATCACTACATGCCATTGTAAAAAGTTCCTCTCCAACTTTCCTATAGGCCTCCTTTAGGTGCTGGAAGGCTGCTCTGAGGTCTCCTTGGAGCCTTCTCTTCTCCAGGCTGAGCAACTCCAACTCTCTCAGCCTGTCTTCATAGAAGAGGTGCTTCAGCCCTCTGGTTGTCCTCGTAGCCCTCCTCTGGACCTCCTCCAACAGGTCCATGTCCTTCTTATGTTGGGGGCCCCACAGCTGAATGCAGTACTCCAGATGGGGTCTCATGAGAGCGGAGTAGAGGGGGAGAATCACCTCCGTTGACCTGCTGGCCGCACTTCTTTTTATGCAGCCCAGAATACAGTTGGCTTTCTGGGCTGCAAGTGCACATTGCTGGGTCATGTTGAGCTTCTCGTCCACCAATACCCCCAAGTCCTTCTCCTCAGGGCTGCTCTCAGTCCATTCTCCACCCAGCCTGTATTTGTGCTTGGGATTGCCCTGACCCAGGTGCAGGACCTTGCACTTGGCCTTGTTAAACTTCATGAAGTTGGCACGGACCCACCTTTCGAGCATTCTGGATGGCATCCCTTCCCTCCAGCGTGTCAACCGCACCACACAGCTTGGTGCTGTCAGCAGACTTGCTGAGGGTGCACTGAATCCCACAGTCCATGTCACTGACAAAGATGTTAAACAGTGCCAGTCCCAATACTGACCTCTGAGGAATGCCAGTCATCACAGGTCTCCACTTGAACATTGAGCCGTTGACTGCAACTCTTTGAATGCAACCACCCATGCAATTCCTTATCCAGTGAGTCCATCCATCAAATCCATGTCTCTCCAATTTAGAGACAAGGATGTCATGTGGGACAGTGTCAAATGCTTTGCACAAGTCCAGGTAGATGGCATCACTTGCTCTTCCTTTATCCATCAGTGTTGTAAACCCATCATAGAAGGCCACCAAATTTGTCAGGCACAATTTGCCCTTAGTGAAGCCACGTTGGCTATCACTAATCACCTCTTTGTTGTCTATGTTCCTTAGCATAGTTCCCAGGAGGATCTTCTCCATAATCTTACAGGGCACAGAGGTAAGATTGACTGGCCTGTAGTTCCCCGGGTCTTCCTTTTTTCCTTTTTGAAAATGGGGGTTGTGTTTCCCCTCTTCCAGCCAGTGAGAACTTCACCAGACTGCCATGACCTCTCAAGTATGATGGATAGTGGCTTAACAACTTCATCTGTCAGTTCCCTCAGGACCCACAGATACATGTTATCTGGTCCCATGGACTTGTGCACCTTCAGGTTCCTTAGATAGTCTTGAAGCTGATCTTCCCCTACAGTGGGCACTTCTTCATTCTCCCAATCCCTGCCTCCGCCTTCTGTGACCAGGGTTGTGTGGCTAGAGCACTTGCAGGTGAAGACTGAGGCAAAAAAGTGACTGAGTACCTCAGGTCTTCCGTTTCCTTCTGGAGAGGGCCCACAATTTCCTCAGTCTTCCTTTCATCACTGATGTACCTGTAGAAACCTTTCTTGTTGCCCTTGACATCCCTGGCCAAATTTAATTCTAACAAGGCTTTAGTTTTCCTAATCTGATCCCTGGCTGCTCGGATGATTTCTATGTATTCCTCCCAGGCTACCTGTCCTTGCTTCCACCCTCTGTGGGCTTCCTTTTTGGGCTTGCGTTTGTCCAGCAGCTCCTTGTTCATCCAGGCAGGCCTCCTGGTGTGTCTGCCTGACTTCCTCTTTGTTGGGATGCATCACTCCTGAGCCTGGAGGAGGTGATCCTAGAATATTAACCAGCTTTCTTGGGCCCCAAGAAGATGTATGTGTAACAGAGTTAACAGAGTCATATTTCTTAGGAATGGCTGACTTACAAAGTGCAGCTGAACCTCGTCCTTCCCTGCCAGAGCTAAGAAACCTTTCTGCTACAGTAAAATTCAGTTTGAGAGAAGAGAGTCAGGGTGTATTTTTACTTTAAAGACTGCAACAAATATCAACTTTAATCTTTGCATAATGTACTGGTGGACCATATCACTGCAATGTCTCCATTTGAAAGCCCACTGCCACAATTACATACCCTGTGTTTTCCTCAAGGATATAGATACAGCCTCAAGGCCAGCAGGTCCAGAAGATATCCAAAGCAGGAAATGGTGCCCATTGCTCTTCACTGCCCACAGTGAAGAGCCACAACTCTTTTACTTGCTTTGCTGCAGAAAGCACAACTCTTTAAGACTGTAAATGTAAATATTGTTATCAGAGGTTTGATGATAAATACAATGTATATTGCTGCTAAAATCGTGACTATACCTGCAAATATAAAAATCAGCATGACAAGTGGCTGTTTTCATAAAACATTACTTGAGAAATTCTGAGTTATTTTAGTATCAGAAACTGACATTTTGTCTAAGAAGGATTTTTAGTTGGGAAATTAGAGAAATTAAAAATGCAGTGCACCAGCTATTGCTGTTCAACACAGACATCTCTGATCCATGGGAAACTGAACTATTTTGGATGAATTATGCCTCTCATTCATTACCACAAATGACATAGTGAACAAGAAGTTCTAAAAACATCTTGGAGTTTAGATTAAGGCAAAACATTCCAGTTTGTATGAAGATGGTCTTGTCAAAACTGTAACAGTTTCATCAATACTGTTGAAGCTTGTGGCATAGCTGACAGATCAGCACCATTAAGCTAAGAAAACTACTTCCCTCTCCCAACTCATGCTGCCCAAGAACCACGGCCCTTTAGTGTTGCCCACTTGGCCTTACTCCTTTTTTCCCTTTTAAAAAATTCCTGAAATTCTTCAAATACTGAGGCTCAGAAAAGGGCCATTTTTTCACTTACTGCAGCATGTCTCTGAATGCCTATTATTGTCCTGCTTTTGGCTGGCATAGAGTTAATTTTCTTCCTAGTAGCTGGTATGATGCTGTGTTTTGGATTTAGAGTGAGAATTGTGCTGATAACACACCGATGTTTTGGCTGTTACAGAGCAGTGCTCAAACAGAGCCAAGGACTTTTTGGCTTCTCATGCTGCCCTGCCAGTGAGGACGCAGGGGGTGCACAAGGGTCTGGGAGGGGACACAGCCAGGACAGCTGACCCACACTGACCAAAGGGATGTCCTGTACTATGTGGTGTCATGCTCAGCAATAAAACTGGAGTGGCTGGCTGGGGGAGGCGGGGTTGCTTCTCCGGAACAGGCTGGGCATCGGTCAGTGGGTGGTGAGCAAATTGCATTGTGCATCACTTGCTTTGTACATTCTTTTACTGTTATTATTTTCCCTTCCTTTTCTGTCCTATTAAACTGTCTTTATCTCAACCCATGAGCTTTTACTTTTTTCTTCTCCCATCCCACTGGAGCAGGGGAGTAAGTAAATGGCTGTGTGGTGCTTAGCTGCCTGCCGGGTTAAACCGCAATTATTAATTCCTTCCCAAAACAAACTGGCCCTTTTCAACCTGCTGTTCAGATTTCTTTTGGAAATTGTGAGAAGGTTCAGCAAAACATTTGATATTGTGCTAGTTAACCAAAGCAATACCTCGGACATTCTTCCTGATATATCTACAAAGTATCAACGTGGTGAAGCAAGTGAAAGCGCAGAAGGACAATTAGGATCTGAAGAACTCCACTATGCCAGTGTTATTCCAGACAGCAGTGTCTAATGAATGAGAACACAAAGGCATGCAGCAGCTGTCAGTTGAATACATGCCACAGTGTAGAGCAGCTCTATGAACGCCTCTGAAAGATTTATAGACTTCTATGTCTATCTTGGTATTCTGTGAGTGTATTTTATTTGGAGGATAATGTGGGGGGAAATGAGATAAGGGTGGAAGAAAATGATATCCCAGATTAGATCACAGATTAAGATGAGGGGTAGAACTGCTCATGAATTATTGTGGGCTCATAGTGCAGATACTGTATATTTCACACCCCAGAAAATCACTTAATACATTCTACTCAGTGCCAGGGTGTTTTTGTCAAAAAAATAAATAAAAATTAAATAGAATTCCAGCTTGCCTTAGCTAAGTACATATTCAGTAATTAATGTGTATTTGGAAGTGTCGCTCAGGGCTTTGTTACACTTGTGAAGTTGTTGTGTTGTTGTTCTAGAAGCATGTATACCAGGATCTACAAACATTGCAGTATGCACTCTCAAACACCAGAACAGGTGTCTGTGCGTGAAGCTATGTCTCTAGAATGACTAAGGCAGTGAATAAAATTGGAGCATATGGCTCTGAAAGATGTATTTGTTTCTTTTGAATTTTGTTTCTTCTCATTTTTGTCTGGCATTCCCTGACAGGTTTCCATGCTTAGCTTTATCAGTCTTCATTTTCCTACTAAGGCTTGCTGGGAGGAATTCAGCTTTAGAATTCATCCTCCAGAACTTGCTAAATCAGAGCTCAACTAAGCTATCTGCATTTGTACCTCATCCTTTTTTGTGGCACTGAAGTAATAGCTTAGGAAAGGACATCAGGATTTATCTAGTTTTTCATTCTGCATTAGGACAGGATTTGTTCTCCATATTAAACCTGTACATATTTTATCTAGTCTACTCTGGAGTATTCCTGGCGATGGTTCCCCAATTGCCCCTCTTGGCAAATCTTGTCATTGTCTAATTGCCCTTGCTTTCAGCATTTTAATTCCTTACATCTAACCTAAATTAATTTTCCTTCTTCAAGTTTCAGCCAATTGCTCATAATTATATTACTCTCAATGACTTTAAGTAATTCCTCCCCATCTTCTGTGTTACTTCTCCTGAAGTATTTAAAAGTAGTTATTGTAACTGTTCTTTGCCATTTTTCTCTCAGCTGTACATGTTAAAATCCTTTCCTGTCGCTTCAAAGGTCATGCCTACTAAACTATTCTTTTTTTTTTTTTTTCATGTACTTTTTTTATAGTTAGGAAACCCCGCTGTACACAGCCGAAATAAAACCAGTTAAATAAAGGAAAAGTGGATATGGAACCTCATGTTTTACAGCTGTTTTAAGAAAGTGTTTTGAAGGTTTATCAGGGTATTGCTTACCTAATTAGTTGCTTTTATGAGTACTGAATTACCATGTTCCATGGCAAAATAATTAACTTATGTTAATGAATCTAATAAGTAGTCTGAATAATCAACCTTCTTAAAGTAAATATATCATTTAATATATTTTTTTTTCTTGTTTGGAGTCATGGCAGAATTATTCAGAAACTAATTTAATCTCATAGATGTTGCTGGAATTGTAATTATTCTGAGTTACACAAATAGTCATGGAAAGAAGAGAAACTTTTGAACTGAGAAGGCTGTAGATGACATTTAACAGGAAGAGAGCAAATTCACAGGTGACAAAAGTCAACTGATGGCAGTAGATGTAACTACACCTACGGCACTGAGGAAGCAGCCCTCATGTAGAGAGTTTCACGCAGCTTCAACTTGAGAAAGAGTCATATGTCAGAGAAGTCTTGATTCAAAAATAAAAGTTATATAAAAGTAAGGCTTTGATCATTTTATTATATATAACTTTATTTTGTCATCAGGCAGGCAATTTCAGAAATTAACTTTTTGTTTCAAAACCAGTAGCTGTGTTTTAGAACTACACCAGAACTCTAGCCAACAAGATTTCCTATCTTTAGCAGTCTAGATGGGGCATGTAGCAGAGAAGAAAGGCTCCAGAAACCAGGTGGTTCTTTAGTGTTTCTTGAACAGTTTGGTATATTCCAGAGGGTACTCGGGAAGGTTTGATCAGGAAAGTGGCAACAATTAGGACCTCTTTTGTGCTTGTGCTGGACACTAACATCAAGACTTTCTCTTCACCAAAGACTTTACAATTTAAGGCATGAAATAATGCTCGGAAGGAGAACTACTGATTGCATCTACTTTACTTTCCCAGGTTCCAGTGCATGTTGTGTTATGTCTCTGTGTTAGGGGATGAAAGATAGGTGGGTGCACATCTCTTCCTTGTCTTACAGTCTTGGTCAGAGGGGAGCTGTGGTGTACTCATTGATTCCTGGTGCTGAATCATGACAGAGCTCAGCCAGGGCAGGTAATCTGGTCTGTCATCTAGGAGAGTTCAGAAATGCCACTGTGCCACTGCAGAGAGCACTTGTTAAATTCTTTTCTTCATGGAAATCACAGTGAAGTTTGTAAAAGAGACTTCAGGGGTTTCTTTTTCTTGCATTCCAAGAAAAAGAATGATAGGAAGAATGAATCACAGCTTTACACCAAAATGTTTTTTTCTAGTGACAAATTTACTGGCTGCAGAATACTTCATTGCATGGTTTTGATCAGAAGAAGGATTGTGTTTTATATTTTAAAGAAACAAAACAAATGAGAAATATACTAAAGTCAGGCTGAGTTTAATGAATTTGCCTTTTAATAGAAATAATGTTTTGATAAAAATCTTTGTAATGGAGTTGTATTTGTTGTTGTTTGTTTTAAGAGAGAGAGACAGAGAGAGAGACAGAGAGAGCTAATGCAGATGGAGACTCCCACACTGTCTTTCCTTCAGTGGATCTATGCCCGAAACAATGTTGTTTAAAAGGCACCTCTTACAGAACAGTGCAATTACATGGTCAGTCTTGCAGCTCACAGAGTTTGTATGACCTCATTAGAAAATAAATTGTAGTTTTAATCTCAGGACCATTTAATACTGCATTAGTTACACTGTCCAGCCCTTGGAAGGTGCCAACTGTGTATGACAATATGTGATTCCTTAACTGAAATTCATACTATCGTACTTGCACGTGCTGTGCATGACATTATAGCACGCTTACCATTTCACTCCTGCTGAAGCAATTCATTCAGGAGACACATGCCTGTTTGGCTGCTCACTGGAGCTGTCCTGACCTGAAGCATATGCTGTGTGGATGAGGGAAACAGGATGAGAATGCATGGGTGGGAGACCAGACTGAATTTTTCCCAGATTCGAGTCCTTCAGAAAAGCAGAGAGAACATTTCATTTAGTTTAATGGCAGAGTACCATGCTGGCAGCTTGCAGTCATTTCAGAAAACAAGGTTGTGAGAAATGAAAAATCAACAAATATTATTGTCCATTTGAAAGCAACTGTAATTCTGACAGAGCTCAGCGAATGGATTGCTGTTATTTGGAATCTGCGGAGAACTGCTTGCAGCACAGAGCTGAGCTATACAGGCTGTTATTCCACATTAGCTACTGTGTTTCACACCTGAACAGATCCAGATTGACTTTCAAGAGCAAGTCATTCCACCTAGAACCATCAGTCTGACTCTTCTTGCACATATGCCATTAAAAAAATGCTTTTCATCATACCCATTGGAAAACCTCCAGAAACAACTCAGAAATTTAGATCACAATAATGACCCGAGAACCTGCCATTTGCCTGATAATCAAAGTGAATGTTCCCAATTAGTCTTTTTTTTTAAAGAGAAAAACTTAAAAAGAGGAAGAAGAATTTCAATATTCAGCAAATAACATAACAGGAATTTTAATCCACACTGAAGTTATGTTTCTCTAGGACTGCTGAAATGGAAAATACGGCTAGAACAAAATCTTTATGTCGTCATGTTGTTTTGAATTGCTTCTACATGCAAATCTGAGATAGCATACATCATGGAAGAGTCTGAAGGAAAAATCCATAGTGGAGAGGATGTGAACGTGGTATATGTTTCACCAAGAAATGATAACAATACTGAGTCAATACTTAGCCTCACCTCTGTTAAAAGTAACTCATTTGGATAAGTACTTCATAAATTCTAGTTTTTAATAATTTTTTTTGGATTCATAGTTAAGGTAAATAAACTTATATGAGAGAACAGATATCAATTTCTGGATTAAGAAAAAGAAATGAAGCAGGTCTTGCTCCAGCAATATTCTCAAAATATATTCTCATAACTTCTCTAATTATGTCTTTTAATTCCTTCTGCTATTGTGATCTGTGGCATGACAACATATTTAAAAGTGTTTTATTGTTTTAATGTACTTTCTATGTCATCAGTCCATGTGTTTTTCAAACTTATTAAGCGTAAGTCAAAAAATGTGTATTTTGTAATGATTTTAAAATATACTGTAGTTGATCAAGCCACAATTTTTCCAAAATTCAACCTCTTTGGAGGTACAGCCTGGACTTAATTGGTGTTTGGATATTTTAAAATTTTGGATGGTGTTATCTTCTCAGTGTTATTGGTAAAGCCTCATTGGAATTGGTTTCTTCCAAATGTTGATGTATATGTTTATTTACCTTGTAGTCAACTGTAGTAATTTTGATGAGTAACTATGAGTTTAAAATAATCCTTGATGAAGGCTTTGGGTGGCAAATACCTTTAATATAAATAACAAATATTTCAATTTTTTTCTTTGTTTTTATTTTATGTTAAGAACTTAGTTGTATGTCTTTTAAATGAAAACAGTGAAGATGATTTTGCAGGAGATAATAAAACTTAGACATATTTAATATGAAATAAGACATTGCGAAGTCAATTATTGAAAATAGCTTGATAGGGAAGTCCTCCCCTGTACCCTCACTCAGGAATCTGAATGCTTGCAAAGTTCGTTGACATTTCCACAATAAATGCTAAAGTGTTCATTGGTCTCAGAATGAAACCTCTCGTTTTCTTTTTCATATTCCACAAACTTGAAAACAACAATAAACAAAATCTTATTAAATATTAAGCTCTTTCGGAATGATAGTCATGATTGTGCTCTCATTTGCACCACTATAGTGGCAAATTTATAAATCTAGATTTTTCAATATACATTATTCCCAGCTTGCATTAAAGAAGGAAAATTAATATGATCATTTACAGTTTTTCTTTACTTACCACATTAAGTGGAAGCCTTAATGATCTGTTCCACAGTAACATCTGGAAGTCTCAGTTCAATAAAGTGCTGTTGTGTTAAATCCCCTACAAACATATGGTTGGAAAAACGCCAACTCTGAAAGAGCTTTCACTCTTAGAAATGCTTGAGGAAGGAAAAAATAATGATTCATTTCTCATAGGTGCAGAAATGCATCACAGAAAGGTGATGTGACTTGCCCAGGTATATACATGCAACCTCTGGCAGAGCTGGGATTTACACTTTCATCTTGCTGCTCAGTGCCTTAATCAGAAAACCTTCATTCCTCTTACAGTCTGAAAGTGACCCAGCTTTGCTGCAAAATATTTCTATTTTGGAGGAAATAGATTGTCCAGCCCTTCTGAGCCCTAGTGCTCCTATTGATCTCTTTGCACTGGTTCTTTGTCTCAAAATCTCTCTAGATGAATTGGACAAAATTTAAATTTGAGGGTCAGTTTGTGGGATTCACAGTATACATTATTAGATACTGAGGTGCCTTAGCACAACAGTGTGAGTGTATTTGAAGCTGCCATCATATGTATACATTAGCTGTAGGCACAGTCTGAGATCTCTCAATCAATGAATCAGAAAAAGTGACTGAGATTGTTCTAAAAGCATTTATTTTTTTTATATTTACTTATATGGCTCTTACCTTGTGTTCTTGGCAAGCTATCCTGTTCTTTTGTAATCAATAAATTTGTATTGTACTGAATATAACAGCTGGCTTGTGTTCTTGTTATTACAGTATTTCCATTGATTAAACAGCCATCACCATACAATGTGGTTTGATATCATGTTGGGAGGTATTTCTCTGTGGCTGACATGCTAACAGCAAGGTTTGAAAGGGCAGATTTTTAAAACAGTGAGCAAAATGATCAACATGAGACTGAAGGGCAAAGTAATAAAACTTTAACACCACCAACTAAGCCTGGAGGCCATGTAAGAACATCATAGTAGAGGCACAGATGGTGTGCATACAGATGAGCTGGAAAACTTAAAAGAGAGAGCAAAACTGTATGGCTAAATGGAGAATTGCATAACTTCTACTGGGGTAACAGATGCATTGTTTTCTAAAGCAAAAACCCACTGTAGACAGCAAAGAGAAACTCATATATAAACCTATAGTAGGCTCACTACCAAAAGAAAACTGGGGATTGAGGATGTGGAAAGAACAAATAGCAAAAGATGGAAAATAATGAAATGTCAAAGGGAAATTTGGAGACACAGAAAGAAGGTGTGCACCCCGTTAGCAATTCTGGGAGTCTCCCTCTGAGATTTCAGAATCTCCATCAGTGGCTTTGGCTCTTAAGGCATCTATATGCACCTTACTGAATTCTTGGCTGAATGCTGAGGTGTTGTAGATATCAGCCCATGATCTCCTTTCTTCTCATCTCCTGAAGCGAGTGAGCTTCTTGCCTTCTGCCTTTGGCTCTGAACTAGGTGTGCTGATCAAAATAATGACACACACTTTGGAGATAAATTTCTAAATCATTCCTTCATTTTCTGCCCAATTGAAGAAAGGATAACTCCATCCATGTTATAAAAGTAACAAAATGTTCTTCCCTCCTATCTTCTATTAGTGATATCCTCTATTTATTTTAAGGTGATAGCTCTTGGCACCTACAGAGATGAAGCTAAGTACAGCAGATAAAGACACAAATTTTCTGTCATTGTCATGGAATAAGTGCCACTGAACCTGAATTTTTATTCTAAATTTCATGGATACCTGCAACATTTGCCACTGTAAGTACTCACAGGTGATTAATGGGATGGGATTTATTTTGAACCCATGCTGCCAGACAGTCCTGACAGCAAAAATGTGGTACCCTTTTCTACATGAAAGGCTCAGGTATGGATGAGAAGACACGCGTGGAATAGTCAGCTGGACTTGTGGGAAGCAGAGAAACAAGGGGGAAGGTCAGGCAATCACAGAGGTTGCTGATTCAGCATTTCCCTTTTTTTTCGGACAGATCTTCTGAAACATCTTAAAAACTTCTACTCATTGGTTAAACTAAATGGTTACTGTCTCCAAAGAGAACTATCAAGAGATTGTAATTACAACTCTTGGTTGCTATTACTTGATCTAGCTTATTAATTGCACTGCTTCACAGCAATAAAAAACGGTTTTCCTTAGAAAATGAGAAAGGATTCTCTGTCCTTCTGTACAACTCTTTAGGTGCACTATGGCTTGCTTTGCAGTTATTCTTTGAGGCATCGTGTTCTGGTCACCAACTGTGTTCAGATCCTTAAGGTCAGTTCCCAAGTTTCCTTCATTTTTCAGCTTATTACTATTCTTTCAAAATTAAATCAGTTCTTTTATCCCTCTCTTTGCTGTTCAGTGGCTATGCACATGGATCCCTTTTTGCATCTTCAGTTTAGGAAATATTAAGTATTAGCAATATCGTCCCTTCTGCTCTCAAGCTGACACATTTAGTACTCCTTTACCCTTGGGTATTTTCAGAGTTTCTCAGCTCTGCATCTGAGCTCAGCGTGAAGAAGTACTGAGCACAACAGGAGAAGCAAAGAAAGGTAAAAATAATTCCATTTCATATTTGTCTAAATATTACACTGATGGTAATTGACCCATGTCCTTGCAGATGATGTGCATGGGATCGGGATCTGCAACTGGATTGTTACCTTATAAAGATGACTCCTGTTTCATTATCCCTTAACAATCTATTGTTGCAAAATAATTGTCTAAAAGTATGTGTGTGATAAACGGTACTGCTGAAAAGATGCAAAAGCTGTAGAGATGTCATTGCAGTGTTAATGGATATGTTTTCAGTAAAATTTTATCTTTATGTGTGGCTTCAAATTCCACAGCACTTCAAAACAGATTGACAGTGTTAGAAACATGGCTGAAATATACTTAACTAGGCTATTCTGTGCCAAACCCAAATCTCTGCTCTTAATTCAGTGTCTGTAACTTCTACATTCTTTCTATATTTTAGTCAGGAGATATGAGTCCCAGTGTGACAACTTCGCCGGCGTTATTGAACTTTCTGCTATTGTGAAGACAGTTGTTAGCGTCTGTGATCTAAACATATTCCTTGATCCCTGTGTTGAGAAAGTCCAGTTATCTGCAGTCCTCTAGCTTCCACGTATGGTGGGGACATGACGCACTGGACAGTGGCATCTCTACCTCTTTGAATGTGATGGAAAGCTCTCAGCAAAACCAGGACATGTTCCCAGAAGCCTGGTGTGAGGTATGGTAGACAGCAGTGTGGGTTACTCTTAAATAGCTGAGATAGATATTAAAATTAATAAACATAACTTGCTCGATCCTTACACACCAGAGCTCACTTGGCTCTACTGTTGCAGAGGACAGCTTAGCATGACAGCCTTCTCCCCACTGTCTGGACGGACTGTCCTCTAACAATGCAGGGAGACGGTAGCAAGCAGGATCCTCAGTGCTACTTAGAGTTTCTTTCTTGCTGCTTTATTCTTTCCTTCCCAATGCAATTTTACTGTCTGAGCAGTATATGATCAATCATGTCGACTCCTGTTTTTGAGAAATCCTGGGTGAAATTCATTCCTGTATGCACTGCCACGTGGGAGTAGTACTTGGTGGGCACTGTCACCACCACTGGCCCAGCTCTGCTCATTACAGCAGGATGAGCCTACTTGCCTCAGCCATGCTGTGCTCTGACTGCAGGCTCATGGGTTGCAGATGGGAATCCTGAACTGACTCGGGTAGCTCTGAAGGACCATGAGGGTTCATTCACTGTGGAACAGGTGAATACCCTGCAAGCATGTCTGATAGACTCGCTTCATCTTAGCCTTCCTTTCAGAATTGCTTTTTATGCTGACAGAATGACCTATGCAGATTAACAATCATAAATACCACACAGAAATAAGAAAAAAGTATTGAGGGCATGGATACTGGTGGATATTTAGGGCAAAGAAACTGCATTTTAGAGTGGATTTTGCTGCTTAGTTCATCCAGCTCATTCTCTTCTTTCCCTACATGAATCTCTTTCCCAAGAGCAACTCAAAAACCATCTGCAGGCCTGACAAACCTCTCCTCTGGCAGCGGCATCTCATTCTCTGTCTTTAATTTTTCCTTGTTGGGGTCTTGTGATTTCTCTTGATCATGACATGCCCAGACAGGTAGTCATAAAGGAAAGAGGAATAAAGGGCCTTTAGAAAGATAAAAACTTGCCAAAGCAATTAGCCTGGGTTTTCTCTACTTTGTGGCTCTAAGTAGTTCCCAGGACAGAGGGAGGTTGCAGCAGATCAAGTGAATTACTCTGGTGGCTGCTGCTCATTTTTGGTTGCTCTCTGCTGTGGTACACCTCAGATGTAGGCAGAGGTGAATACCAGGGTGAATGGACTTTAACATGGTAGCTCAGGAAATGTCATAGGGTCCCTGTGTACAGAGCTCCCCATACAAAATGATTTGTGTCTCTTTCAGATGAAAATTGAGCACCACTTGCCTCTAGCAGTCCTAAGAACTATCTCCTGTTTGGATTCCCACAACATCAGATCCCAAAGACACAGCCTAAGTTCAACATTTCCTTAATTTGTGAGGGGTCTACTAACCACATCATGTTGAACTTAGCTGAAGAGGAACTGCACCCTAAAATATTTATCTTCCATAAAGTTCCTTCTAATTGCTTAACTATTTTTCTAAGCATTTTTTGTTTCTATGAGAAAAAAATTACTATGTTCCCAGTAATCTGGGGTGCTTCACTTTTGTTGGGTAGTGATGTAACCATCACTTGGCTTTCATAGACCCCGACTTGTTTATATAGGTGCTACTCAGTATACTTAAAATTAAATTCAGTACAACAACAGTAAAAGCATATCTTGCTGGTGTGTGTCTCTATGTGTGTGTGTGTGTATTATGTATGCATCTTGTTACCCTACAGTCAGATGTATAGTTTAATTTGCCAAGATATTTTGTAGTGATCTCATATTCATGGTTTTCTTTTCAAAGAGAAATTAATGAGTCAAATAATAATCATTTTAAAAACATAAAGCAAAACAACTCAACAAAGGATGTTTTCATGACTAAAGCTGATGAGGGTGCAGAACTGTTTGTTGCTTGTCAAAAAAATAAATAAGACTTGGAGTGAAAAACATTCCTGGATCAGAAAAAAGACACAAGGAAACATACAGATTCAAAAATGAAGTGTGCTCACCTTTAGATTGTTCCAAATCCTTTTTGAGCAAAGAAGGTTACTTGCCTGAAAATTCGAAATATTTGTCATTATGTAATATTATCTTCTGCTGAACATAATTACTGTTTCCAGCTGGTTCATGCCAGGACTTCCTAAATGTTCAGTTTCCCACATCTTCATTTATTCTCTGTCCAAACTGGATGAAGTATAATGAATAGAGTTAATTTTTTTTTTTTTTTTTTATGAACTAAGTAAACAATTTACCCTTGCTTAGTTAATGTCCACGTATCTATAGATAAAGCTGAAAGTGATGGAAACGATATGAGTAGTGGTGCCAGGTGGTACAGTATGGAAAACATTTCACTTAAATTTTAGAGGCAGCATTAAGAATTGCCTACCGAATATTCCAATTGCCTAAATATTCTGCTGCTGTAGAAGTGGGAGCCTGAGTCTGCTCAGTTCTTGTGTTCCTTTGAACAGTGTATCTCTACTTAAAATCTTCTAAAAAAAACCAGAATAAAATATTCTGTATAAAACATCTTAAAAAATATTGGTTTATGATAACAATATTAATAATTCCAATAGTAAAATAGATCTTTTCATCTCTTCATAAAGAATTTATAGATGAAAACAACCTTTTCACTTATGCAGTATTTCTTAGCCCTGTCAATGAAAATTCAGTTTGTGCTTTCATGTTTTTACAAGGTACACGCTGTATATCCAAACATTTGAATACGTCTTCATCTTTTATCAGAATCAATATTATCCTTATATTTATTTTCAATATTTACCTGGCACTCCCTTTTTATTTTAAACATTGGGGAACTCATAAGCAAGGTTTACTTCTTCTATACATTTAAGGATGTTATTGTTAAACTCATTAATGCAATTCATAAAATCTTTAGCTTTTCACCAAGAAACAATTTTTTTTCTTTAATTGGTTCAGAAGTATTCATAGAAGAGGAATTGATTTTCTTTGAATGTTTTTGCAGAAACTCAAGCTCCATTTGTAAAATATTAATCGTCTGAAGTATTTTATTATCCCTATTTTTAAATCTTGTAGTTAGAAAAATCAAACTCTTCTGCAACTTTGCAAGCCTATGAAAACTATCACAAAGCTATCACAATTTTCTATCTTTGTGATTATTGTGAAAAGTGTCTTCAATCCACTTCAAAAAGATAAAGTAAAGCCACAGTAAGTTTGTTGAAAAACTCAAAAAAACTTGGACATCTGTCCCATGAGGGGAAAAAATATCATTTAGGTTAACATGTTTATTGACTCTTGGTTGCAGAGATAATCATCCCTTTTTATATTTTTCAAGAACTTGCCTGAGTTAATGTCATTAAAAACATAGCAGTCCTCTGTTCTAACACATACTTTATGTGGGTGTGGAAGTACTGGGGCAGCCATGGCTGCTGGAGGACTGGGCGAGCAGACGGCACCGAGCAGAAGCTGCAGGGGCACCAGGTTTAGAGCAGGTAATGGAGCTGTGGGATTTGGGGAAGGAGGACCTGCTGGCGTGCTTCCTTGTAGCTGCTCCGATGGGAGAGACCTGGAGGCAGGCTCAAACCCATCCCGTCCATGTGTACTGCTCAGCTAACAGCTAGCAAACTCCCAGCCTTGGTTTCATCAGTGAGAGGTTAGAAACCTGGCCCACAAATGACAAGAATGGACTTTATGAGGTTATATCCTACTGGACCACAACTTTTAGATAGACTGTGTCTCTCAGCATATCTCACAACAGCTGAAAGACTTCTCCCAGGGCTGGCTGAAGATGGAAACCTGTAGTGTATACTGAGTTACAGTTTCTGCAGATGCTTCCACCTGGGAATGGGGACTATTGCAGTGACAAAGCCCACATAGTAATTTGAAATGGCCTATTGCATGTAAGCATCTGTCAGCACTCAACACATCAGCCTCTGAGGCAGGAGCAGAACAGCATTGTTGTCTGAGTGGGTATATAAGGAAGACTTATCAGTTAGCAGTCATGACAAATACATATAGCAGGATGTGGTCTTTTTCTCCCTTGGAAGTGTAGGCCTCCTCAGGTAAGATTGTCTTTAGGGAATGATTTTGAGCAGGTTTCCAGAGTCCAAAGCCAACCTTTCAACACAGACAAATTTAATTTAATCCACTGAAAGCTCTGGATAATGGTTGATACTTCTGCTTAAGGAAGTAATGCAAACAGACATTGATGACCAAAACAATGCCTAGTGTGAATCTTATGATGTTCTAAAGAAGTGAATCCAGGCAGGACTTTTTATTATGAAATGGACTACTGTGTTGAATACTGCAGGACCTCCAGGCCAAGAAAACTGTGGGATATCTGTGAAAAGAAAACAGTGAAGGTGTGTTATCACCCATATTCCTGTTTATTTCTAAATGTGGGAAATGAAAGAGATTTTACAATTGCTATCTCAACAGATTTCTTTAGCATCATCACCCATACCAGCAATTACCTTGACTGGACTAGATGTAGACACTCTACTAGAAAAAAAAAAACAAACAACAGGTAGTAGCAGGTAGTAGTAGACTGTGCTCAATCACGACACTGTGCTCCTCAAGCCTGTCAAAGAAGTATTCACTAGTGGCTACATCTACACTGTCTCTGTGCACATATGTAAGGGAGAGCCTTGGCTCATAGATGAGTGGAAATACTGCCTTATGTTATTGTAATTGTAAGTGGATTGGTAACATTCACATGGCTCAGATCTCACCTAGATTCAGACAACCTTGTGCCTTGAGACTTTCATGTCTATGTTTTCACATTAAATAATGAATATAATAAAAGGGCTGAAGGAAATCACTCAATGGATATTCGTCTGGTTCATATTCAGCAGCCTTGCAGGCCTGTGCTGCTCAGGAAGACCAATTACAGTTGCAGAAGAGGAACTACAAAACAGAACAAACAAACTTTGATCCCAGTGGCAGCTGTCACTCAGGTTTTGAGTTTTGTTGCCTAATCTTGTCAGGCAACATTTTGCTGACCAAATGTCAAATTGACACTAAACAAGTTAAAAGTAAACCAGTCTCTGAGGTTCCTCTGAAGGTCAGTGGACTCAGAAGTGTTTTCGAAATGGAGATAAGAGCAATACTAGAAATGGTAGTGACTGAAGTCAGCTAGTGAATGGTAGGAATCCCATTGCCAATGACTGATGCCTGGACAGTGCTGTGCAGCTCAGCCCTAACCGAATACCAATGACACTAGTTCATGTTTATCAGAATCACAGACTACATTCAGGTTGGAAGGGACCTCTGCTGATCATTTAATCCAAATACCTTTCCTAAAACATGTCTAAGGACAGACCTCAAATGAACATACACTACAGTGAAAATAGCTTCTATGCTGAGATTCCTAAAGAATACATCCTCTTGCATTTTTTTATACAGAATGAGATTTAAACCAATTTTTACCGTACATATGGGTGTCTTGGAGGTGGTAACCAGCATGGTATCATGCCAGGTAGGCGACTGAAAAGTAGTTCCCATGTTGTAATTAAGTCTGAAGTTACTGCTGCTTGACAGCAAAGTTGGTTACAAGTGTTACATCCATGCCGATCACAGATTTTGTGTGACGTTGGTGGCTGGATTTCATGAGGGATGTGAATGACAGAATTATGACCCAGTATATTCATTTACAGTCTGACATCAGACAGGGGAGGCTTACCAGCACAACCCTTTTAGTAGCTTTTCCCTATAAGAGTTAACCTTACCACCTCCTCTGAGCTAACGGCGTGAATCTTTGTAAGACAAGCCACATTACTCCACTCTTCTGGTTCAAATGCTGCTAGAAGCACAGCAATTCAGGTTGCAGGTGTCCATCTGGGCATATGGCAGGCAAATCTGACTGAAGCATCCTCTAGCCAGGGAGCAGCAGCTTCTACCTCCAATGGGTTCTCCACATCCAGAGCAGGGAGAAGGCTGTTGGGTCTGAAAGGAGAGTTTTAGCTTTCTCAGTTTTCCTGGCAGTTCTGATAAAATGGTCCATAGAAAGATACTAATTTTCAAGTTCTTGTTTAGTTTTTCCAATATGCTGGTTGTGTGCTTTCCTCCTGACCTGTGGAAAACTGTGTTGAGATTGTCATCTGCAAAGACAGCAATAAAATCTGTCAAAAGGCTTTCTCTCCACATTTCTGTAGCATATCTTATCACTGTATGAGTACTCTGGGCCGGTTTAGCCTGGAGAAGAGAAGGCTGGGAGGGGATCTTATTAATGTACATAAATATCCTGAGGGAGGGTGTCAAGACAATGGGGCCAGACTCTTTTCAGTGGTACCCAGCAATAGGACGAAAAGCAATGAGCACAAACTGAAACTCAGGAAGTTCCATCTGAATATGAGGAAAAACTTCTTTACTGTGAGGGTGACAGAGCACTGGAACAGGTTGCCCAGAGAGGTTGTGGAGCCTCCTTCTCTGGCATATTCAAAAATTGCTCAGGATGTGATCCTGCACTCTAGGTGACCCTGCTTGAGCAGGACGGATGGACTAGATGATCTCCAGAGGTCCCTTCCAACCTCAACCATTCTGTGATTCTGTGTGATTCTGTAAGTTTGAAAAGTAAAAATATTTAATATATGCTTCTCTTCCAGGAGTATAGCACCTAGGCAGGTAAACTTGCAAAAATCTAGACATGAGCTGAAGTAACATCTGGGAGTGCAGTGTATTTCATAACCCAAATCCTTGAAAACTTTTTGTAGCATACAGAGTCAGGATGCTTATATCTGCACTTTCCATACTAGTATGAGATCTTCCATCATTCGTCTGATACAAGGCAAAAATCTTTTCCTTACTATGTGTTAGGACCTTAAGTATGCCAGAGTTCTGAGGTGAGTATGTGCATACATTTCCTGTGCAAAGAACTATTTTATGTTCAAATAAAGTATATTATTCTCCTTCATGCTTAAACTAAAATAATTATCTTTCTGAATGAAAAAAAAAAAAAGGTAAATAGGTAAGAAAAAACAGTGAGAAATGTCTTAAACACAGTTCTACCTCTATCCATCGTGTCCTTGTTTCTTGTCTTACTAGAAACCTCTAGTCAGCTCATTGCTTCTCTGAGTTTCGTAAGGGTCTACATACATAAGCTTCCTTTGGTGCCTAGAGAAATTTGACCTTGAGACCCGGTTTGTTTGCTCCTCACTGAGAATTTTATTCTCTTGCCATACTCTGCAGCATGTAGAACCGCTTCTCTCCTGAGCAAGTTCATCTACCCTCCAGGGTGTATCTGCTGCTGTTATTTTTTTTTTTCTTTAAGGAAACCAAAAGCAAATAAAATGACAGACTCTGTTCATACTCATCACATTTTTCAGAATAAAATTAATTATATGGTGACTGCTGAGTTTATTTATGTTGCTTTATATCCAAGTGACTGCCCTATTAAAAACAAAAATATACACCATGTTCTATTTCATTTAAGTCTAAAACTACCAAAACAGAAGTTCAGCAATTAAGACTTCAGTAAATTATCACATTAAGGTTTATCTGCGTTGTACTGAAAAAGTGATAATAAACTGACAAACATATAACTAGGAATCCAAGCAAGGCCCTCTCCCTCAAAACCACTTACAAAGAGCTGCTGAAGCAAGAGAAAATGAAACAAAGCAAAACCTTCATTATAACACTTCCAGTCTGAATGCAGGCATAAAACCCAATCATCCTGCTTTTTAAATCTGTAGATTTTGGTACTATGCCAAGATAATCAAGATAATTGCCAGCTCATTTTTTTCTAACATTAAAATAAAATCGTTCAGTAAGCTTCTTCATGGTAATCAGGAACACCTCACATCTGCTTTGTGAAATGGACAATTTAAAAATATTTAGCTTAAAGCCGCAAAGCATGACAAATGGCGACCCGTGTTTCACTCATGAAAACAACAGGGCACCTGACTGAAAAAAAGAGATCATCATGTCAAACAGGACAGCTGGCCATCTTACTCTAACATTTGAATTGCAAATATTCTTCTCAGCTTCAGTATTATCTGGAAAAGACCAGGAATGTCTTCTTTTATTTGGTTTTGGAAAAGAGAAAGCTTTGTCTAGGCTTCTGGGGAGACATATTTCTTGATATCACCTCTAGGGAGAGCTTCATGTGTTTGTGGCAGAGTGGAGGCAGGGGGTGACTGATTTAACAGAAAGATCGAGTGTAAGCTTGCAAGATGAAGGCTTGGAAGGAACTATACCCAGCTGAGAGGAAATCTTTAACCTTCTCCCAGCCTGAGGGGTGTTTCTTGGTGCTATCAGATAGTTTTAGCACTTGCTGCAGACATTGCCTTGATCCTGGTTCTGGGGTTGGAGAGAGATGGCTGGGATTACGTGCTCATCCAGATGCCCTGCCACTAAAAGCTACATGAAAGATTTACCTCTGCAGAAAGTCTGTAGTGTCCATTTGGCAATTCTCCATGCTGTCTAAATGCTTACTTATCTCTCAGGTTTTAGAGGAGTTCTCGACTACTCACTCCATAGACTGATATACAAATTAACCTTTGGATATGGAAGATCTGGGTTCAAATTGTCATTCCAGACCAGAAAGAGAGGGTCAGTCCTAGCCTCACTCTTTTACATGAATGAATGAGAGCTGGTCATAAGCCATGCCTGAAGGCAGTTTAAACAAATATTCATTGCATTTGTAACTTTCTCATGGAAAGTTATAATCGTTAGAAATTTCCGTGTGTAAGGAACTATCAGGGTGCAGCATGGCAGGGGAGGACAGTGGTGGGGCAGTGGGGCAGCAGGGCAGTGAGCCAGGGGCCACCTGATTGGCCCCTTTCCACTGTGCCCATAGGTGGCAAGCAGAGCTGGGCTGGGGATGATGACTGGGGCCCCAGCAGGTGAGATAGGGACAAGTGATGGATGGGGCTGGGGACAGGGTTGGCAGTGACATAGCTCAGGCCAGAACCAGGGAAAGGCCTGAACTTAGAGGCCCTGGGCCAACAGGGTGAGGGTGTGTGAGAGGAGGCCACTGGTGGTCAGGGCCACCAAGACCAGTTAGTACACTCAGGGCCCTGACAGTAAACTTGGTGCAGAAATACTCATTGCAGTCAGCACTAAACTAAACACTCTTTCATCTCCTATGAAAGGGTGATGGTGGTGGACAAAGGAAGACTGAAACCTCTTGCCACAAATGCAAATTAAAACACGTTCAAAGAAAAACATGTGCATTAATAAAACGTCCTACTGAGATAATTCTGCATATCAGATTATCTATAGGAGAATGCAGCTACCAAACTGTCTTCTTCATTTTCATGTAAAATAAATAAACTACAATCTTTTCAGACCAGTATGTAAATCAAAACCTAAATAAAATCATGCAATTGCTGGCCATCTGCTTGCAGAGAACAACATTTTTGACTGTGATAAGCTGTTTAATGATGTTACCCACACTAACAATCCCTATGAATTAGAAGAGTCATGTGCCTTGCAACCATTTGCTCTTATGTATTTTTTCTACTTTTACTGTCATCTTTAGACCTTGCCACTGGAATTTATCCAAAGTAGGGTGCAATTAAAGCTGATCGACAGCTCAGTTCTCAGAGCATAATGTCGAGTTTAATCAGATGAATACTGTTTCAAGCTCTCCCAATGACTGACTGATACTTCAGGAAAAGGCAACATTTAAAGTAATATAAAGTACCTGGTCATATTTTGCAGTTGTCCATGGCTTATAATTTTTTCCTTGAACCCAATGTGATTTCCTTGAACCCAAAGTGATTTACTTTATCCTCTGTCACATTGTGATTATCTGGCTTATCAAGTGTAACTGCAAACTTTGCTCATAAGGTTATCTGCTACTTTTTAAACTGAGCTGTAGCATGTGAAGGTTTGAGCTCTTCTAGCCATGGGTTGTGGAAAGGCTATCGAAAAATCATGTTATATTCATGTTAAATATGTTAATGTACTGGTAAATATTTAGGATGACTTAAGTGATCGGAAGAGAAACAGAAGAAGAGATTTTGGGTTTCCTTTTCAGGACACAACTTAAAGAAGGAGATATTGCTGCCAACTCATGCCGGCAGCTGAAGTGAGCCCTAGGTTCTGGGACCCCCTGGGAAAAAGAAGAATGTAGATTCTGAGCAGGATTTCTGAACTTGTAGATAGTACATGGGATGAAATTCTCCAGACTTATCTTAAGTCTTCCCAGGATACTTGAGTTTGTACCTCCAGAAGTCAGATTAGTGGGTTTAATGAAAGGATTGGTTGGTCACTGCGTTACTAACAAAGATGAAACAAAACAAAAATGAAGGATCCAGCAAAACTCATCTCTGAAAGGGTTCTGGGGCTAACACCACCTCATAGGCACTACTGTGAAGTCCTTCTGTTGTTAATTGCTTGCTTGGCTTGCAGTAGAGCAGAACAAAACATTCCTGATAATACTCCAAACAATGTGAAGTGTGCTTGTTTCTTAGGTTTCATTACAAATGGAATCATTACAGTTGTTTTGTTGAGATTCACAAAAATGTTTTCAGTGAAAATGGGTCTTTGTTGAGAAGAGAGGAATCAATATTTATAGCAAAAGCACTGAAAAAAATGCTAGTCTTTGCCATTGGGATGCGAAAGTAAAACTCACTTGAGCTTTATTTTATATTCTCTGACACTTAAGGTGAATCTCAGGAGCTATAAACTTAGGTGGAAAAATGAAACATGAGACTCTAAATGATAACTTATCACATTTCACCTTGCTGTATTCCTAGTTCTTATAGCTAAATTAGTAAGACAAGAGAATTAACTCATTAAAGAAGTATGAGACAATGCCTTTTAGAACTTGAAATATCTCATTACTTGCATGCAAGATAGAGTGGGCCTAATTTGCGTTTATGTAAATCCACCAGAAGAAATGCAATTATACTAGCATAACTTAAGGTGAAGATGAATCAAAATTGATGTTTTTCTTTATAACTGTGGGGAAAAGTTTTGTCAAAACTGGGTTTCAAAAAGACCCTTTAAGATGAAACTTAGGGTCTTTCGTTGATGGGTTATTTCAATACTTCTGCCTCAGGAAATATTTGCAGCTGGTTACTTCAAGCCCTTTTATGAGGGACTCAGAGATATCTGGTCCACCTGATAACCACCACATGGCATCACCTCAAAGTCTGATCAGAGACTATACAGTGGCGAGACCCCTTCACACAGCAGATGAGTGTGCCACAAATACATAAAGCAGGGATCGCAACCAGAGTTGCCCTCACATATTATCTGTGTGTTACCTGGACCAAACATCACCTCTGAGGGGAAATAACCAGGACTTCAGACCACCCTTGGGCTGCTGCTGCTCAGTAGTAGAGAAGCAGCCTTCCATAGTGTATAATACTGCCTGGAAGACAAGAGGGTACCATGCCTGCACAGGGATCCTGGAGCCTGAGGTTCTTAGTCACAGGCTGAGTGCTGTAGAGATTTTCCCTGTGCTGTCCTGTTTCTGCCAGATGATTATAAAAGCAAAGCGGGCAAGGTTTTGGGGGACTGGGAGAGGGAGAAAGGAGGAGGAGCTAGTATAGGATTAGTGGATAGGTACATGTGATTTCCCCAGACTGGCCCTATTTGAAAGACTTGTGTGCTAGGAGTAGGCAAAGATGGGCAGATGGCCAAATGCCCTTGATCCTTCACGCATCACTCCCTCCCTCCTTACAGTCTTGTTTCTCCCACCTGCTCAGAACACCTTCCCTGTTGGATGCTCCGAGCACCCTCCCTGAAGCCCTTTGCATTCAGAGACCAGATAACTACTCATTTCTCTCATTCTGCTTGTCTGATCACTGCTCTTCCTGCTCCTCCTTGCTCACAGGGACTGCTGGCACTCTCACAGCCTGATTCAGTGGCTCACCCACACTACATATGAACACACAAGATAAGCCCTTCTGTCCTGGGGAGGAATTAAAAAGTCAGAACATGGGTACTTATGCAAAGTCTTCACAAATAAGGTAAGAAAAATAGGGGTCCCCCTCACCACCATGGGTGATTATGTCAGTGCATGGGTGGACAACCATCCATGATTTTTTTCACCAGTAATTTATATGCTTAAAATAAAATCATTAGAGAACAGAGGTTTTAAAACAATAATCCAGGGTTTTGCCTCTCTCTTCCATAAATTGTCATTGCCAGGAACAAAACCCCGGAAGCTTTGGTTCCTGTATCTGTGTCTGAATCTCACAGAGGACTAGTTTCTTAAAAGAAGAGCTCTTCAGGACCTTCCTGGGTGTTTTTTGCTTGCTAAAGTTTTTATATGCTATTTCTAGTTGTAGTTTTCTGGGGAATTTTTTGAAATGGTGACAGAATCAAAAGAGTTGTCATTCATTGAAGTGACTCTTCAGAGTCAGCAAGGAAGTGGCTATCTGGAGCTACATTATTTTCTGCATTTCAGCCCAGATTTCTAGACCATCATTTTGCAGGACAGCTATGTTATCACTCTATGTCAGAAAAACAATATTTTGGTAAGTAGGTTTGGCAATAGAGTATTCTAGAAATAAGGGTCAAGAAAAGAGTTTATTGCCTTCAGAAGACATAACCTCTGATGTGTAGTACCTGGCTGCTTTTATACATATATAATGAAATATTAGAATTGCTGTTTGGGTAAAATAATATATATATATATACACATATATCAACAGAGATACAACAGTATGTGAGAACAGAATCAGCTTCTTGGAGTTAGTTATTTCACCCAGACAACATTCTAATGTGTCATTGATTTTAAGACCAGAAAGAAAGTTCATTATGTAATGTCCAGAATAACACAAGAACATACAGAAACCACCTGCAATCCTCAACAAGCAGTAAGAGGCTATGTCTATGTTTTTGGTGTAGTCAGATCCATATTAATTTAGCTTGGGTACCAAAAAAATTAAAAAAGAAACCATAAAGTACGGAGCACACTTTTGGGTTCCCTTAAGCTGTTTATTCCTGAAGATACATTATTTTTATGGCTCATACCATTGTGTTTATAAGTAGCTCAGCTGTCCCTAGGTGAGGGTGCAGCATAGGCCGGTTCCATTCTTTGATATGCTTGATTCAATACATTAACCTAAGAAAAAGAAAACCTGATACGGTCTCCATCCCAGTTGCCACAACACTGCAACAACATCCTAGAAGGTGCTGCAGAACTTGCCCATGTTACTAATTCAGACTGATTTTTTAGCAGGAGAGTTTTAACAGGTAATCCATGGGTGGTTTGTACATAATATCACAGACATAATAATGTTTATAAGCGTAACTAGAAGAGTACTGTAATTTGTTGAATCTGAGAACTAAATGTGGATTAAGCTAAGCACAAAAATCAACAAAATGAGCATAGATAACAACTGATCATAAATTGCTTTTCTTACTACATCACCTCTCTGCATTATCTAGACTTTGTCAATGCCAGATTTAATGTTACACTAGTTTAAAACTTTTGTCAATTTTATGTCCTCTTAAACTCACTTACCACTCAAAAATAGCAAAAATCGTTATGAAATTGAGACTTTCTTGTACTGCTTTATACAGGGAAACAGTCTGTTTCTCTGTTTTGACTTGTGAAATGAGAAAATGCAATGTGGAAATCATGGTGGGAGAATAAATATAATATCCTGCAATGTCATTTTTACTGCCACTTTTCTATTACTGAGATTTAAAGATCCCCTGGTTTTGGCTTGTGACAGCAGAACTGTTTTAAAAACAAAATTTTCTTCCCCAGTGAAATTACTGGTTTTAGACAATTCTTCTCTGGCTACCATGCTGGCTCTCCATACGTAATAACATGTGATTAAGGTAACCTGGGAAACCAGTATTAGCAGATGTAAAGGTCTATTGTTTTCCATCTCTTCCTATTTTCTCATCTCAGGACCATTGATACAGTACATAATGTGATTCCTGCTATTGAACCAAAAAATATAATGATGTTATAATACTCAGGCTAGAGGGGCAAAAAGGTTTCTTCTCCAGGTGTGAAGAGAAGATATTAAATAAGCTGGGGATTCAGAACACACAAATCTATGCAGCTGTCTCAAGAACGAATAGCGAAGATGTTTTCAGGGTAGCTGCAATCAATGACAGTTTCAGCTACAACTAAAATGGTGAAAACAGGGAACATGAAATAATTTACTGTAGCTATACGACAAGAAACCAGGGATAGTCTGATTAATTTGATCATCACACACTAACATTGTGCATGGGAGAAAATATCTCCCTGTTGTTAAAAAGACAAGAATCTGGTGCATAAGTTAAGTATATTAGAACACTGGTTTGAAGACAACTGCTCCTTTCCAAATAACTCTAACAAGTTACTGTGGTCTAAGAAACAACTCGGAAGTTTGATTGAGGGACCTCTTGCTTTCAAGAGGACACAGAGGGAAGGGACACTAACAAATTTACTGTTCCCCCACACCTAGCAGAGGGAAGCTGGCAAATTTACTGTTCCCCCACTCCTAGCAGAATGAATTATTCAATAGGGGAATAGATAGCTACCAATTTCCTGATCTGTCCTCTTAGTGACAGTATGTGTGTGGAAGGAAGGTTGCATGTCCAACCACGAGATTACTTTGGAAGCCACCATATCTCCATAGCTATGTGCTGACCAATATCTCTGTGCTTCTGTTCACAATAATAATTAGTTATTATAATCAGACACTGACAGCATAGAACTCAATCACAAAATTATGCTGACCACTTGCCTTTGTAAACAGATATTAGTGGAATTGCTCTTCTTTTCTTTTCTTTTTCTTTTCTTTTCTTTTCTTTTCTTTTCTTTTCTTTTCTTTTCTTTTCTTTTCTTTTCTCTTCTCTTCTCTTCTCTTCTCTTCTCTTCTCTTCTCTTCTCTTCTCTTCTCTTCTCTTCTCTTCTCTCTTTTCTTTCTGAAACTGCCTGCTCAGTCTTCATTTTGAACCAGTGACAGCTGTGGGATTTTAGCTAGCACATTAATAAGCAGTTGACTAATATTGGCTCCAAAACTTAACACTAAATCAAGTACAATAAAGAGGGAAAGAAAATGATGTTTTTTATATGTAAATATTATTTTCTAAGAATATCTGATATCTGTGACATTGTTCCATTTTTCCCCTGTATAGCTGTAAATTTGATTCCTCTTGACTAAGTATGCAAGAATTATATAGAATTTCATTGAATTATCCATGCTTACTAAAACATAGCTCTTGCTATACATAAAGATACATGCTACTTATTCTTAAGGCAATAGGAAAAGATTCACATATTGTGTGGATTTGATCTTACAGAGTCCCTACAGCCTACAATCCCTACAACCTTGTCAACATCTTAGAGTCAAGGATTACTGAGGCCTAAATTTATAATTAAGCAAGTGCATTTCAGTAATAGCTGTGATCTGTGATCTGAGTTGTACCAAATACTGCACAAAAAAAAATTGTACACAAAATTTGTACAAAATTTGAAACAATCCAGAGAAGAGGTAAAATAAGTATATACTGATGGAGTGTGAGCTGCATGGTTACATATTGGGTTTGAGGGCTTCCCTTTCCATGTAGTCTGTCTTCAAGGCATGTACTTCTTCCACTGATGGGAATTCCCAGGGCTCTGACACTATTCCCAGTATAAGCCTTTCCTAAATTAAGTGCCAGTTGTGGATATTTATTCCATTTTGTTAGCCTGCTTTCCTCACTCACCTATTGTCTGGATGAGCTATTCTAATACCTCCAGATCCAGAAAGGACCCAGAAAAATGAGAGATCTAAATGGAGATCCTGGCTTGGTCTTGACTGTGGACTGAAACATGGAATTTTTCAAATTCTGGGTCCTCTCTTCAGCCTAAAACTTGAGATGAAACATATCTACTAGCATACTGTTTGCATCCCAGCAAAGATTTGAACTTTTCTTGAATCACACCAGGAAGCTTCCCTTCCCCAAAAGACAACATTTTCTTTTCAACCTAGGAGAATATGCTTGTCAAATACAGAGGAAAAATTGAGTTCATATAACAGCAAAATAAAAACTAATCGTGTCTTCATTTTAAGAGTCTGGCCACAAACTCTGCACTCCATATCTACAGAATGGATCACTGAGATTTGTTTGATGAATGATAGATAGCACAAGCATAAAGATACAGCACTAATGGTATTCCCTTCACAGGAAGAACAAACGGCAAGTAGTGGGCTATGTTACTGCAAAGGAGGCTGAAACTCCATTTCTGCTTCTTCAGAAATCAAATACAGCAGACTCATGGCTGCAGAGTAGCAGAGTTTTTTTCTTTCTTTCTTTCTTTCTTTCTTTCTTTCTTTCTTTCTTTCTTTCTTTCTTTCTTTCTTTCTTTCTTTCTTTCTTTCTTTCTTTCTTTCTTTCGTTCTTTCTTTCTTTCTTTCTTTCTTTCTTTCTTTCTTTCTTTCTTTCTTTCTTTCTTTCTTTCTTTCTTTCTTTCTTTCTTTCTTTCTTTCTTTCTTTCTTTCTTTCGTCAGGGCAACTGAACCAAGCAATGAGATGCTGTTTGTGCATTTTACAAACAAACCCAAACAAACAAAAAAACACACCAAAACCCAAAAGCTAAAAAACCAAAATACAACAAAACAAAACAAAACAAATTCAAACAAAGCAAACCAACCAACCAACCAACCAAGACAAACAAACAAAACAAAACAACCACAGCCCAGGAAGAGGAGACTGTGGGAGGAAAGAAAGATCTGATTCACAGAAGAAAAAAAAGGTGCTGCAAAAAGAACAGACTCCATATGTCACAACAAGGAGACTTCATATGTCTTCAGTTAGTTTGTTAGAGAAGGGTATAAAACAGATAAAGGAACCCCAAACTTATGTATTAAATCAAATGGCATTAAAACAGAAAGCTGGGAGGAAATTTGGTCAAGATACGAGTTGTGCTGTTAGAGTGTTGTTCTCAGTAGAAAGGAAAAAGAAGGGATCTGTAAAGGGTAAGGAGGAAAAAGGATGAAATGGAATAAAAACAGTTTGGACGTAATACTATAAGTGTCCACAGGCAGTGAGTAAGGAGATTACATTACTGCCACCATCATTTTACATACACATTTGTATTCCTAAATAGGACTTTCTTTCCATATCCACTTTTAGCTCTCCAAACAGCATAATACCCCAGGTTAAAGAAATATGGAAAAGGATGTTGTCTAGCACAATGTGTCAAAATATAGAGACCAAATGTAACATTATCCTGACATTTAAAAATAAATGGCACTAATTTCAACTGTATCTACCTAGCCCCTATTACGTGATCTGTGATTCTACAGCAAATGAAAGGAGATGAGCACTTTAGGTACTGTAAGTGTTCTGGCTGCAGCACACTATCAGCATAAGGTATACCTTTCAGCTCTACTCTCACAAAAATGACCTGATAGATGTTTTTGGAATATGCATGCTTTGTGCTTCTTTACATTCCTTTGAGTTGCCAAAAGAAATCAAAAAGGCAAATAGGCTTTAGGGACCATGGCATTATGCATTTAATCAAGTTCAGCAGCTTTTGGAAAACCAAACACAGAATCATATAAGAAACACAAATGGATTCCTTTGAACTTCTTTGTCTCTTCTCAATGCAAATGGAGTGGGAGGGTATTATAGTAACCTCCTCAGTGCCTTTGGATATCAGCTATGCTACACAGTAGGTGGCATGACCTGAATCCTAAAGATAGGTGTTTACCGCTTTGGCCCTTTCTTGGTCCCACAAGTGATTGCTGCAGGGGTTGGACTCTTATACTCCTTTGATCTGCTCAGCTCTTGCACAGGGGAGAAATGCAGGAATTCCTTCTTCCAAGCAGGGAATGTCCCACTCGTGAGTAGATACAGGACTTCTTCCAATGCTTTTGCTGCACGGTACTCTCTGCTGTCTTCATTTGCAATCAGAATAGCTGACATTATGAATAATATATATAAAAAAAGACTTAAAAAACTTAAAAAGGTGAAGACGTTAAAAAAAAAAAAAGTATAAGGCAAGGGAGAACAGGGGAAAAATTAAAGTTCTTCTCCGCAGGCAATGTAGCCCTGGATGCGCCAGATCAAGATGGGTGATGCAATGCTAATCTATCCCTATTGTACCTTTTATTAGCTAAGTTACGAAGCTGACATCTTCCTGAAACGGAATATAGAACTTGGCACTCACTAGGGTGTGGATTTTAAAATAAAGGAATGCTGAGACAATTAATACCTCAGAGACTGACCTGCGGGTGCCATCT
This sequence comes from Chauna torquata, assembly GCA_013399475.1. Taxonomy (NCBI): domain Eukaryota; kingdom Metazoa; phylum Chordata; class Aves; order Anseriformes; family Anhimidae; genus Chauna; species Chauna torquata. Next base: position 55,462 of record VXAL01015069.1, read on the forward strand.
CTTGTTTTTCAGCATCTCTGACCCTGTGCCTTGTGGTGCATTTCCTCTTGCAAAGGGACAATTGCTGGTTAGTTATCAAGAGAGTAACTTATATGTGAGCCAGGTGGTATCTTATAAACATATGGTAGTGATGTCATTAGTACAGGGACTTGGTGTACAGTTGTTTATGCTAAGCCATGTAGATCTCCAAGTACCTTGCAGCTTAACACTTCATGTAGATCTCCACACACCCTCCAGTCTAACACTCCACATTTGCTCTGCACTGACTGGTAGGAGCTGGGTACTGAATAAGCAGTTGCTGAGAAATGGTTATTTCTTATAATTTAAATTTAAATATAAAAATATAAATAAAATAATAATTAAAAAAAAAACATAAATTCCATGTTACCCATACGTAAATATCTGAAAGGATGCAATGCANTTTGGGAAATAAATAAATAAAATAAAATAAAATAAAAAATTCACACAGTATGTAAGGCTATTATTTACATTTTATGTGCAGGAAAATAATTTTAAATCAACTCCAGCTGTGAATTCAAAGTGTTGCAGTTAAAAATAGCATGGGAACTATTTTTTGGAATTAAAATATCATCAATTTGATTTACACTAATTTACTAAAATTTGAGATCACTGTATTTTGAATGCTGAAATTGAAAGTTACTATATCTGAAAATTCCTATCTTGTTCATTCAGATTCATTTTTTCTGGTACTGTCTGGATAGATATGGAATTTTTATTCAGTCCTTGCATAAGCAATTTAATTTAGCTTTTAACTAAGCTGGTAAGGTGTGCTTCATGACTCTCAAGAGAAAAGAAGCTCTTCAAACAGGAAAACATAATCTGTTGAGCTGCTTTTGAATATACCTTTTTGCTCCCTTCTTTTTCTCCACTGTTGTATCTGTCAGAAAATGTAGACAAATGGACTCGTTCAGTTTGTCCTGTCACTGGGAACTAGTGTTTAACAGGTGTCCCCATTTGTCTTACTACAGTCATAGCCACCATCCCTTCTTATATAGAACATCATAAATTATTGTCCCCAGTTCAGGCAGCTATTGGACTTGATAAGCATAGATATATTTATTCCTACAGTCCAGTGCCAACAGTCAGGACCCAGCTTTGCTGCAACCCAAAGCATGGGAGGTAAGCCAGCCCCATTTCCAGACTCCACTGCGGGAGTACACAGCCCCATATCAACGCCTCTGAACGGGGCTAACTTGCATGCTCTTAGTTTGAAGTCTGTTTCAAGCTAGCTTGAAACTGTGCACACATGCTTTTTGGGAAGAAGCTGTTTGTGCTTCAGTGGCTCTTACTCATATTCTTGGCATCCTGTCAAAAAGCTTCACGGATTGCAGGGCTGGAGAAACCTGGAGAAAGCTAGAGAGAGCAAGGAGGTCACCTTGCTCACTTCTCCCTCATCCCAGGCTCTAAGGCAGCATCTCTTTTACCTTAAAAACAAAAGAAAGAAAAAAAAAAAAAAGGAAAGAAAGAAAGAAGCAGAACTGCTAGTCCAAAAAAAGCCCAGATGCTTTTAGACAGTCAGAAGAAAATAATAATAATAATAATAAAGTCTTTGGTTTGTCAAATTTTAAGAGCTCTTCTTTAAAATGTGTATTTCCTGGGGAAATGCTAGGAATTTTTAGTACCTTTTGAAACCATGGTACACAGTTATCCTATTTAAATATCTGTGACTTTCAGAACTGCAATACGGAAAATGTGAGATAAATACCAAGGGCTTGATCCTGCCCTTTGGTACAGCAGTTGAGCATTGCTTCCAGTTGTTTAAAATCAACTTCTGACTGCGTATGCCCTCAAAACATGGGAGGCAAAACAGGAAAAACTCCTTTGACTGGGCATACCTCAGCTCAGAATGTGATGGCCTTTTATTCAGGAATTGCTGCATGTGATTTTAACTTGTTATGTGTGAAATGTGATGTTCAGTTTTAATTTACACTGCCAACACATAGCAAGAATGTCACTACACCAAAAATGTAAGAACAAGCTTCTTAAAGAAAACAAAAACAATCATCTAAATGACAAGTGACCACACAAATCAGTATCTCTCAAAACCACTGGAACTGTACTTATTTTCTTCCCATCATTTTTTTCAGGGATGTTGGTTTGGCTTCAAATGATACTCATTCCTGGCACCAGTGAATTTCACGGAGGTCCGTATTTTCAGAAAAATAGTTTAAAAATTATTCATGAGCATAGTTTGGAGGCAAAAAGAGACTTACTCATATGCCTGAAGCTTCCTTCTGTGTCTGACTCTATTCACCCCAAAACCTCCCGAACATTTGTTTTTCCCACATGTGGCCAGGAATCCATAATATCTGGTGTACTGGAAGAAATATGGAGGGAGGGAAAAGGAATGAATAAGAGAAGTGAGACAGAACAGATTGAGGAAAATAATACAAATAAAATACTTAAAGAAAATAAAGAGGAAGTGGATGAACATAATAGAGAGCAGAACAAATGATGTACTGAAACAAACTAAGCAAAGGAGTTAACAATCTTATCAGAACAAAAAACAAAGATTACAGAAAGAATAAAACCAAAACCAAAGATTACAGAAACACATACACACACACACAAATAAATAAATAAATAAAAGATCACAGAGGAGAAGCAGAAATCCAAGTACCTGTTCCGTCATGTATGACACAAACAATACTTTTGCGTTTATTTTGATGGAAATGGGATAAGACTCTTAATGAAAAATAGAGAAATACAAAGATTCCTAGAAGATAAAGGAAAGGTAAGATGGAAATGCTCCTAAAAATAATAATTAATTCAACATTTTAAAGATGAAAAGTATTCTAAACCAGATATGTGTTATTGCTGGGATTTGTAAAACTTACAGAAATTGGGAAACATAATTTATCACTCTGATGGAATAATGTACAGTGGTTTCTCTTTCTGTCAGAAAAAGGGCTCTCAGGAAGCACTGGATTTAAAGAATCACAGCTTATGGTTCTACCTCTTGTAAAATTTTTGCCTTTTGTCTCTTCTTTTATTTTTTTTTTTGTGTGGTAAGATAAACTGAAAATGGCTTTCACTCTATGGAATTTGCCTGGTGTGTTTATCAACAAGGTATGTGACTTTTCAATGTTCCTAAAGTATGTTCAGAGAGTACAGGAGAAATACTTACCAGTTAAAGCTGCTTCTCTAGCAAATCTGGAAAAAAAGACCAGTCCCTGACACACCTCTGAGGCTGAAAATACTGCTTTTGTGATTACCCTCCTTACCACAGTGTGGCATGTAAATGTAATGATTGAAAGGCATTTTGTTGTTGTTAAGAATAGCCTGTGCCATTGTATGACTGGTCCAAGTCTCAGTGATCCAAACAGAAGAGGGAGCATAAGGGTAAGAGAGAAAAGCACAGAGAAGTACATTATATATCCAGCTCAGTGCTGGAATTCAAAACACACCGCAGCACAACACTCTCACTGACTCATGGATGTATTTCATACATGTATAATTTTTTATATTTTTACATTTTATATATTTATGTATGTGTTCTTATATGTATATGAAACTTCAGGCTTCCCCTTCTTACTATTTACCTCTCCATAATCTCAGCTTCCTCCTTTTCCCTCTTTTTACATACTTTACTTCCTTCATAAAGGGTGACACACACCCCCAAAAAAGCAATGGGGGTTATAGCTAAACATGAAACCAGTCATCTGAGAAGTCCTGCAGCATTGCCTTGGGAGAGCAGGAAAGCAATGGATATCAGCTGAAAAGGCAGAAGAGCAGAAGACAGTGGGGTCTAACTTGCAGAAGGAGACAGAGAAGACAAAGAGGAGTTTGGAGCAAATCCTTTTGCTGAGAGGAAAGAATATAAGCCAGGTTTAATGACAACATTATTAAACGTTTCTGCTGCAGCAAAGTAAAGAAGCAAAATGTTGTAGGAGCACATTTTACTCTTAGGAACAGAGAGAAATGACTAGATTTCTTGGATATATAAGAAAGAGCAGCAGAATTTAATGGTAATACTGAGGGTAAAAGAAATGATGAGAAGTTTTGTGACACCGATGATTACAGGAGATGAGAGAGTTGCCACTGGTGACAAACAAAGCAGAGGATTTATGTGAACAAATGCGTAAGTCAAGCTCCAGCAAAACATGAAGTATCAGCAAAATCTGGGAAAGAAGGTCTCTCTTGGATGATTTATCTCACCAAGGATCATCTAAAAGTTGTTGTAACTAACTTCTGAAGTCCTCAGCTTCAAAACACTTTAGACAACTGCATTCTCATGTTTTGCCTTATTCCCTGGTTAACCAACAAAAATGCAACTTTACTAATTTTTGTTTTGTCTGTGTGACTTTCTGGAAGTTGAGTGAATTGATAAAAAGAGGAAAACAACACCACATAAGGTTGAACTTGAGAAAGTTCAGTGTCATAGTGAAGGCAATCACTTTCAAATAACTCCCACTGTTTTCAATAGATTTTAATCTAACTTTCGGCTAGAAGTCAGCCTCTACTTACTGACTCATTTTTACAGGGTTTCAAGTGCTCCTTGTTGGCTTCCAGCTGCCATTATTCTTGTATGAACTGTTGTCTCATTACAGGAATGGAAAGCAGTTATATGGGAATGTCTCAACATGGCATTTGCCTTTCTTCAAGATTCATTAGTGAGAGAGACTTTTTGCTAGGTGCGGGTAACTGGAATATCATGCAACAAAGAGATCTTGGATGTGATTAGTGCTTTTGACTCTGGTCCCTTTCTTAATTTGCAGTGCTGTAGAGATAAGAAAGTGATCTGATATCCTTCCTGGAAAAGATCTCCTAGAGCAGAAAGTGTAGAAATAGTCAGCTGCTCTCTGGAATCGGAAGTTTTAATGACTCCTTCTGCCTGAGTTTGCCATTTGAAGAAAAGAATGCTAATTTACTTGCACTTCAGAGATACCGTGGGAAGTACTACTAGAGTTTGTAAACCATTTTCCTTTACTATTTCTAAACAATATTATTTAGCTAGAATGAGAACTCTTGTGAACAACTGTAACCATGGGTTTGAATTCATAATTGTAAGACACCTTTAATAAATACACACTGAGAGCATTTCTATCACCTTCACTGGTTTCCAGTACCTTAGTGAAGGCTCCAAATCAAATATATGCCTCCATCATACTGAAAGACCCTTCTCTTCTTATTGTTGGCCTGTGATCTACATAATAATAATAGTAAGAGTAGTAGTAATAGTAGTAATAATAATAATAGTAGCAGTAATAATAATAACAATAATGAAACACTCTGGTTTTGATCTGCCCATTGATTTCAATAGATAATGGATATAAGATTGAATCATCCAAATATAAGTTCCTTGACTGGATCACTGTATAAAACTGCGTAGAACTGTTGATGTCACTATTGTAACAGGAATTCATAAAATATAGCTTTCAAAGTCTAATGACCTCCAAAGACACTAAAAGTCATAGAGTCAATTGAGATATTGGTTTTGTGGCACACTGCAGTTTTCCCCAAGCCATCTCCCAATAACTCAGTGTTCCACAGGTGATAATTACTAATTTCTCTTTCCATCCCACAGGAGATGATGACCTTATCGTTTCTTCCTTTTCTAACATCCCCTTTTTTCCTGACTGGTGCCGTCCACACTTTTCTCTCAGATGATTTAATTGAGTAGCTTAATTAAATTAAACTCAGAACAGCTATTTCCAGACCAGAATGCCTTTGAAATATCTGCTACTTTTTCAGACCTACAAAATATCAATTTTCCATTTTTTTTCCCACAAGTTTAATATGTGGTAGTTCAAAAATAGTTACCAGCTTTCTTAAAAAATCATAATTCACTGAAGTCGTCATTGTCACTCTGTGTGAAAGAAATAATAATAAAAAAAATAAAAAAAGAAGTAATATGTTTCCACATTTTAGACTGTATTCTGAGTTTTTTGAAATGTTTTCTGTATTTCCAGTTGCAGTCTGAGCCATATTATTCCAGAGAAAGTTGGGAAGACACAGCTCTGTAAGTAGTCAGACTTTATGTAATGCCAACAAAAATGAAAATGTAAAAGACTGGAGATGGTCAATCAAGGCATCAATTTTATACGGAAACCTTTAAAACTCTATATTTTAGTGGAGATTTTTTTTTTTCCCTACATACCAGTACAGTTGTGGAAAGAAAGAGAAATTAAAACATATATCTACCCAAAAAATGTAATCACACTCAATTTGGATCCAGTTAGCACTTCTAATAAAAGTCTACATACATGAAAGTAAGTGTCACCTTATTATGCTGTATTACTTTACTCATTATGATCTGAAGTAAACATTTGTGAAACTGTCTACTCTGACTCAAGGGCATGACCAAAAATAAGATATGTCTTGTAAAGGAAAGCCATGTTTTGGACTATAAACTTTGTATTTTTTTTCCCCTCTAAATCACNTAGATGATCTGGTTTCCAAGCTATGACCTTTATAGTATTGGTCTTCTAGTTTTCCAGGTAATGTTCTTTATTGTTTCTCAGGGAAGTTAAGAAGCAGAAAACAAGAAGCTGCCGTTACACCAGAGCACAGCCCTGCAGGTAGTGGGAAGAGCCTGGCTTGGAGGAAACAACTGAGAGCAGAATCTCTGCCAGGGGAGGAATTGCCCAGATTCTGTTTTTGCCCTGTGGCTCAGTCAGGGTTCACAGCAGCTCAGCAGCGCTGCCATCATGCTGTCAGCAGATCTCTCAAGACCCAAATACAGCCCTGTGATTACTCTAATTATATCTATTATCCAAATCCAACCACCTCAAAACAGGAATGGAAAAAAATGATTCTAATTACTCCCTAGCTGTAACTGTTGTGGGGTAACAAATTCTTTCATATAAGAAGACATAACAGGAAAGCCTGTGAAAGTTTAAGAGAATATAAACGAAGTACTGACTTCCTTAGCAAAAAATGTGTCTCTTTCACCTTTTTAAAGAACAAAATTAGCAAGAACAGAGAATCTCCCCTGTGTATCTCTGCATGCCAACTCCATTTGTTCACTTTTCTGGTGCGATTGAACATCCACTAACACTGCTTCTGACAGATGTTTTATTTTGAGATCAGACTGTAGACCACAGACCTCAAAATAATTTTTTCAATGTACCATGAATGATGAGTATGGGCTTGATATGGTAACAGGTAATTCAGACACTGGGAAGCCCACTTATAGTAGCTGGCTAGTGATTTCCTTCTTCTGTTTAATTTTATTACATTAATAAGAATGAAGCTGTAGTGTAGAGGCATAGACGTGTGCAAAACATGTTACGAGGTATGAATTTACAGGCAAGCAATTAATCTATAGCAGTTGTCCTGGGCAGATTCCTCTCCCACAATGTATTTTTGGTAGTAAATGCGTTTTTTACTCAAAGGCAAGCAACTTAACATGAATTTACATTTACCAACGAATAATCGTATAAATGACCTGACTCTGTAAATTCTCTCTCTAACTGGTTTTGTTCATAATTTCATATACTAAATAATCTTGACTACACATGTAATTCCACATCTTCATCTCTCTTAGCAGTGCAAGAAGTAGCTTATGTAAGTTTATATGAGAAAGTGGGCAAGTTATGTCAGTAGGAAGTACTGGTACACAGGTATAACTGCATTTACACTGGAATTGCAGAGCTATATTACTAGCCCCTTTCATGTTGCAATCAAAGTAAGCTAATGCAAAGCCTGTGCACAGATTTGATCTAATATATATGGTAATGTAGAATAGAAAACAGCCCCTCCTCTTCTTAAAATGATTGAATAATACACACACAGATAGTCTTTCTAGGCAGAAAACCCAGCACTTGGCTTTTGAGTGGCCCCATGATTACTAGAACAAAGATGCATTAAAGACAATTCATTTTGTCACCTTTATAGAACTGACTTCCTATATTTTTCATATGCCAATTTTTCTGTAGATTGAAATACAGACTAATTTGCTAGAAATTGATCCACATTATATGACAGTAAATGAACAAAAAACAACTAATGAGCAAGTCATTTTTCCTCACCGAAAAGCAAACAAAAAAAAATAAATTATTTTCTTTATTATTTGAAGGGCAACTAATGAACCAGTTCCTCTCACATTATTTGAAATGCAAACAAACAGTTCTATTCTACATGCTCCAAGGACCAGCAAGTTAATGGCAGACATATTTCTAATTTCAGCTGTGGTGTTTTGTCAGTCTAGCACTGTGTTTTGAAATGGAGGTTTACGATCTTTTTGGGCATCATGAAAAAATGCAAAGAGTTGAAAAAGCAGTATTTTTCTATCTGCCTAACAACTACTTATACCAAGAAGAGTAGATGTCGCTGTTATTACTAACTACAAATATTTAAATAAAAATATATCAAGGGTAGTGTGAAGTGTCTTGAATTGCTGTCTCTGGTATAGCTCCCACAGGGCAGAGAAACGAGCAGTTGCACCAACTCTGAATAACTGTAAAGAGTTCTCACTTACCCGCCCTGGGGAAGCTGATCTTCAACCAACCCAGAGATTAGCCCAGAAGGGGCTGCACTTCTGAGAAGTCTGAGATTCTCTAGTGTATTCAATGTGGTCCGACACTCAAAAAAGCCAGGAGTGCAAAAAGTTGATGGCACTGGCAGGTTCTTACTGCCCTGGGCAATCAGTCCAGAAGACATTCAGCTTCTCTTAATCATCCTACAGGCAGATTAAGTGGGACAGAGACCTTTGAAAGTTCAAAGCCCTTAGAGGAACTGTTGTACTTTGTCACTTTTTCAGTTCTGTGCTCACTCTCACTTTGAATTTCTGAGATCTTTTCTAATTAATACAGCAAAAGAACCAACCTACTTTTCTAGCTGGTCTGTCTAGTTTAATTAAGAACTTTATTTCAACTTTGCCAACATTGCTTGTGCCTACTGGTGGCAGTTGCAGTAAAGAAGAATACCTTTTTTTCAGTCCTACCAGTCATCCTCAGGTCAGCAGCAGAAGTATGGGTCAGTGGAGAAACAAGGACAGCTGAGATTACTTTCCAGCTCCAGTCACTTGCATATTTCTATTTTGTCTTTAAATTGAGCCTAAAATATGCAAAAGCTTTATCCTTTTGTAAGGATAGATGTAGATTTAATAACAGCTTCAAGTATATTAAAAATGAATATTTTCTGCTGGGCTAGAAATAAGGTAAATAATATGCTAGTTATGCAATTCTTTGTTTTGTAATCACTCCAAAAACCATCTGGACTTGGTGCTGGGCAACCTGCTCCAGGTGACCCCAATTGAGTAGAGGGGTTGGGCAAGATGACCTGAGGGTCCCTTCTAACCTCAACCATTGTGTGATACTTAAGGATTAAAAGGCAGCACAAGAAATGAAGATAACTTCTCAATATTCCAAAATTATTTTAAAAGACATTGTCAAGACCATAAAGATATTTAGTTGTTATAATAACACTTATTTAGGTGGGATCCAGATATTGAAGCGGTTTGCGGGAGCGGAATTATGTTAAAAATAGCGGGAAGAGGGCATTTTTTGGTATTCAGTGAGCATTTTTAGCATCAAAACTTCCTGATCTCATCTTGAAAAAAAAAAAAAAAAAAAATCTTTTCAAAGCTTTTCTGCCAGATCACTACAAAGAAGGAGACACTGTAAAGATCCTACAGCTTAGGGTTTTTGTCTCACATACGAACATGTGTAAGTTCTACACCATATTAGGACTTCCCACCTTTCTTACACATTGATGTACTTAGGCCTTCTTTTGGGTAAGCCATTTCTTTTGCACGGGGCTGCAGAGTGCACTTGAGTAGTACTTAATGCAAGTTAACTACAGATAATGTTCTCTCCTCTTCTGTTTCCTCAGAACGTTTTTTTTTTTTTTCCTCCAGTGAAGGCATATGGCTGATGTACAAAGACTTCCAGCCAAGAAAGTCTTTGATTTTGTCTCCTGAAAAGATAGATGGAATTCCTCACTTGCCAGATTGTGTCTTGTCCCTAATGGCAGTAGCAAGAAGGGGCACCTTATCATATAAACTCAAGAACTAAAGGCTGCTCCTGGAATTATCTAGGTTAAACAGGTGTGGATGGAGAATTAACTGGGAATGTCACACTGTCGGTTTCTTCTCCTACCACTAAAGTACTGACTACTGTGAAGGATTGTATGGCTGGTTGTTTGGCTGAAGAGAAATTCCAGATATTCAAACACCAAATCAGGAATATTTTCAAAGCACTTTGAAAACATCCAGGTTGTTTTTGACACATTGAAAACATTTTCTGATTAAGAATTTATTCAAAGTTTTCTAACTGCTTCTAAAGCTAAACGGTTTGGACTTATGGGAAAATCATATTAGGAGATTTTTACCATGGTCTTCAGTGTTAATTAATATTCTAAAAATTAAATATATGCAGTAGCAATTCAAAACTAAGACAAATGGGTCATTACCTGTCACTATATTACCTTTATTCAAGACACTAAATAGGTTACTTTGGGATGATATTTGAAAGTATTTTCTTTCTGATCACAAATTCTTCAGGAATCAAGAGCGGAGAAAAGGATTCTCTGACAAACAGTGGGTTTTAGGGAAGCTGCAAAATCACTAGGAAGAGAGGTAGACACATTGCAGAATTAAAGAATTAGCAAGTAACTATTTAGAATCATTTTGGCATATCCTTTTCTGGTTTCTGACTTATCTTCTTTGACTTCACCTTTGATTTTGCCTAAAAATAAGCAAATAAGGTCTGAAGAATCTTAATCCCAAACAAAGATGGGATTTCTTGTGGTTTTGATGAGCTGCATTATCCAAGCCTTAGCTACACTGAATAACAATTTATGTTAAATATAGCAACAGAAATCCTGCTGACCACCCGGACAGTGCTGGTACAAGTAGTGGAATATGGTTATGTCTGAATGCATAGCTCCTTGCAGAGAACAGGGACTGTAATGACAGACTCCGCTATAATCAAAAAATTTAAAGATAATGGTTTCGGCTGCATGTGAAGAGCAGCCACGTTTCTTTGTTAACAGAGTGAAAAGCAAAGCAATATAAACATATATTTGTGACAGAGATTACACTTAAGATCAACAAATTTAGTCACTAATTTATATATGTGCTTCAGAGAAGTCAGGAAGCCAAAAGCTGACGTTACAGCTTGTTCTTTCTCCCAGCCACCATCTGTCCTCAGTCTCTGTTTCTGATGGAGACTTGATGTCAGGCTCCAGGTTGTCACTTGAGCTGTGACAATCTGTTTCAGTTCTGTATCCCAGACAATGTTATTTCTTCAGTTCCAATATCTCCAGGTGAGCAAATCCTTATTTCCTGTTCTAATTATCTTTCCTCTGTCCATAACTGATTGAAAGCTACCTTCTTTAATAAGTGGTTTCCATCTGGTGTTATGAAAGCTCTCCTCTCTTCATACAGGCCTCCTCAGGTAGTTACATCTAAAAGTGTAATTGTGAGGGTCTTCCAAATCCCATCAGCTTTTTCTCCCTAATGAAGCCCCAGTAACATCTATGTCCATCAGGAGATCAATGGGCTGAGGATCAAAGTCCTCTCTCATCAGTCCTTGCCCTGCATTGCTGGTGTATTAGTCACCATTGATGGTCATGGTGACACCTCCAGTTTCTTCCTTGCTACAGCACACTTGGTCCCAATGTGCCTGTGTTTTTTGGGGGAAAGGTTTAGGAAATGGGACTAGAGTGGAGACAACCCTCTGCTGAACCTGCAGAAGTCAGGTGGGGAACGAGGAAGGACAATGACAGGACCAATGGCTTCAATGCATTGTTCCCAGGGAAGTCCATGTGGGGACACACTGATTCTACAAACACACAGATACAGATGACAAACAGTGACAAATGAAGGCTGGTAAAAACAACTATAATTGTATTCAGAACAGTTTTGCTCAGGTGCAGTAGCTTTTGACTTCACAAAGCAATTAAAAATGACTGTCTTTAATTATGTGATTAAAAAAAAAGAATAAAAGGACCTGTGCATAACATGAAGCTGGGTTCATGTGGTGTGCTGTTTTGGATGCTAGCTGCAATCACATACCAGTTCAATCCAGGACAAATCATACTGAAAAATCACTCCTACAGCATCAGATACTTCTAACAATGTCTGGGGAGACAGAAATGACTTTGGACATTGAAATAAACATTTTTTTTCCTACCTTTGCAATATAATTTGTTATTCTCAGCATCTGATCAATTGAAAGGCTTGTTTGAATACAAGGAGATGTGCCATTGCTCTGCATCAGGAAAGATTTCTTACTCCAAAACATTACCTCTTGCTACTCCCATGCCTGAAGGAAAAAGTGAATAGAGCAGCATTCTAGCTTTTCTTTATCCCTCTCTGCCAATTATTTCACATAAACCTGGCAGACAAATGTTCTGTCTCTTTCCTGTCGTCTCCTGTCCTCCATTTGTTTTTGCTCTGGGCTGTATTTGGAACCTGGATTACATGAAGAGCCCTTGGATAGGGGATGAAGCATATCCTGATATGGGGCTGCCTCTTACAAAGTCCTGGGTCTACTCTCATCATGGTGCAGAGCCTATGCACCACATGTGCTCCAAAAGGAAATTAGCTTTGAAATTGGAAATACAGCAATCATGTGAAAATAGTGCTGCACTGGAGCTAGTAAGCCCTGCTCACTAGCGCAGGTTTTTTTATCTCATGAATTATTCTCCCTCTTTGACACTAACTGCTCTCTCCGCTTGAGTACCAACAAGGCTGCCCTGACAGGGAATTTTCAATGTAACCTGTGCTAGTATACAAATGTCTTAGTGATCATAATTATGATTACTGCAAATATATATGTAGTATATGTATAAATTCACACACTTCTGTACGTATACTTAAAAGTACATATATATGTATATACTAACACACTAATACATACGTACATACACACTCTGTCAGTGACACAAGCAAACCCTCTTTATGATCAGTACAACAGATTAAACACATATAACATAAACAGAGGCATTTTTTTCTGATAAAGTGAAACAAAGAACAAAGGAAAACTCGCCGATTCAAGGAGAGCATCTTACTGTGCTTACTATATTTGATAGGCATTTTGTTCCATCAGATATTCTTTAATGCAGCTAGGTCTCTGATCGATTTGTCCTTGGAAGTGTCAGAGTTCATTTAAATAATGGTACAAAAGAGGGAAAAACTTCTCAGGGAATGGATTTAAAAACATTTGCAGGATTGAATCAGGAAGGTGTGTTAGTGAACAGAATCTGCTACAAGGGAAAGTAATTTCAGTTCAAACAACACCTCCCATAATTGTGAGACAAGAACATTTTGCAGAGGGAAAGCTTTTCTGCAGTCCACAAAATGACTTTTAAAATTGAATCTAAGAAATTAAGTGTTTTGATCTGGGAAAGTTGCCTGCTAAAGTTTGAGAGATTTCCCTGACCTTTACTTGCCTAAGGGAAAGTTTAACTGGAATGAGCATCAATTGTGCAGACATGCATCACCATACATCAGGAAATAAAAGCTTTCTTTTATCCTTTTATTTGTGCTTGTGAATTAAACATTTATGAAGAAGTATACTACTTGAACTGAGTTGTGATTTGTGTTTTGTTTTATGAAAGAGACTGCAGATCAATTCATCCTCCATAAAGCTGCCAGATTTGTTAATAGAATCTGCAAATATAAGACCCTGGTACATGTCAGCATATATTGTCTACAGTGACACAGGAATTTAAATGATAAAACCAAAAGAAATCCATCTGTTCTGCAGATTGAGTAGATATTACAAACAAGTTCCTTAAATGCAAAGACCTGTTTCTCCCAGGAGAATTGTAGAAGTCCACAAGCGCTCAAACCATTCCAGACATGGTCAGAAAAGCACTGGAAAAGATTGCAGGGTAGGGAACAAGACTGTACAGACCAGAAAACAGACTGGTGGACTGAATAGTCTTTTCCAACTCTTCTTTGATGAGATGCCATGAAAAATCTACTGGAGAAATCATGATGAAATTAGCGCCAAAATATATTTATTAAAGAAGTTTTAGTGAAGAAAAAATTAATAATAGAGTCCTTAAATACTCTTTATCCTCTTGGCCTATGGATGAAAATTCAATGTAACAAATGAAAGTCTTCCTTTAGACAAGAGGTACTTCTGAGAAGCATGCTTTGGGATTAAATATAATTTCAGATTCTGTCTTTGATTTCAGATTTGTAACTTGGGTTGCATCTAATGACTATTGAAGTCTAAAATAACATTTTTATTCCATAATGTTTAGTCATTCTAACAGCTATACATAAAAGTTTCGATATTTTATACCTCAGGTTGCATATCCTATCACTTGATTTCTATGACTGTAAGGGTTTTTTCCACTTAGTTTCCCACAGTGATTCTGTGTTTCCTAGTTAACATGCTCAGGTGGGAGTGGGAATGATCCTTTTGCTGCAGAGCAACCTCTGGTCCCACATCCAGCCCTCATCCTGCTTCTGCCTCAGAAAACCATAATCCTTTCCAGAACACACTAGGACCTACATCCCTTCCCCATGAGGCTGCCTGCGTGCCCTGAGTTTGGTCATTTCGTCACAGCACCAGATCACCACTCACGCACCGTTCTGACCTCTTCCCCAAATCTCTCACACCCGTCTGCCCCAGGTGCCACAGCCTCAGCTTGCCTCCTCCACACTTTGCCTACATCATTCCCAAATGCCCTTTTGTGAAGCCTTCTGTTCCCTCAGTGCTGCACTGAGACCCTGGGCTCATTTCAGTGCCCCACACAGGCATCAGCCCTCTGCCTTTCCTGTGCCAGTGTCACCGTCTGGGGAGCACCCCCCATACCTGCTGGCTGGAGTCGCAGCTCGGTGCAGCACTGGCGTGGGTGGGTGGTCTTACGTATTTTATAACAACGCACACACACATATGGATATTTTATGGGGTGAATTGGAGGCTGGGAAAAGGAAGTAGGCTGGGAAATATAGGATGTGTGCTAGCCCTGCTCTCACTGATGCTACAGGCTGCAGGTCAGACTGTTTCAGTATGCTCAGCATAATGGCTTTTAATACTCTGTTATGCTTTTGGAAACTTTCACTCATGAAGAACATGAATCTGCATTTTCAGACTTTCCTAGAGTCCAATGCACTTAGATGGAAAGGAGGGAGAAGAGGGAAACTGTGAAGTATCAGATACTGTCAGTCATAGAAGGTGTGACACAGTCCATCCCAGAGGGATAGGTAAGTTACAGCTCTGTGAGCACCTACACCTCTCAAAGTAACTTTGTATCTGATTCCTGATGAACCTGCACAGCTACTTTGTACCAGCCTTGCAAAACTTGAGTGACCTATTCATGGGAATTTTTTCTTCATATTCCAAAAGAATTATCATATAAATTCTAACGTAAGAATAGGGTTGGTATCCTCACGTAATGATCCTTTTCCATTGGGATTCCTCTGGGTCACTGAAAATGCATTAAATATTTTCTAGTAATACTTTCCAAAACAAATGTAAACTTGTATTAAAAGAAGATTGCTATTCTAAAAAGTATGGCGGAACATTTTTGGATCAAAACACTTGGCTAAAAAGGCTTTTTTCTTTTTTTTCTCTGTTATGTCTTAACTCTTTGTGCTCCAATTCTTTCAATTCTTCATCTTTTCAAAACAAAAGGAAAATAAAGAAAATAAAGGAATGGGGAAATAAATATATTAAAAAAATCAGGGAATAATGACTTTAAAAAGTTTGAAGTAAATAGTGTTGAAGCTTTATTTTTCATTTGCTTCATTTCTTTTAGCAAAATGGCATGAAATCTTTGTGTTTTAAAGGGAAATTTACTACATTTAGTAAAATTTTCAGGTTTGAAAAGTTATTTCCAGCAATGAAATCACTGATGGAAAAACTATGATTAGTCTATACCATTTAACTCAAATCACAACACAAATTTTGCAGATTAATTGTTAATTGTCTAAAATAAACATTTTCTTTCATCAATTTAGAATCTAACACTATCCAACTCTGTAGGCTGGAATGAATAATAGTTCCCAGAATTGTTTGTTTTATTTTCTAACCATATATATTTTTCTTTGTTCAGTTCATTTCCATGCAGTAAAGTCTTAATCTTTTTGATCTCTTCATGACTTTTTTTTGTGCTTATAATAATTCTTATTGTTTGTTGCTGATCACTCTCAGTTTTTATAACATTATATTTGGTTTGGATAACCAGAACCAAATACGGAATTCAGTATGTTGCTGTACAACTTTACACGACAACTTTGTAGTTTCAGGATTACATCTATGCCACTATTTATGCTTCTTGCAGATTTGCATGTGGATGCACATGTTTTTACCACCACAGTCACAGCTGGACTGAGGTTTATTTTGAATGTAAAATGGTCCTTTACTTTCAGCTAAGAGTTTAACTAGCTTAGACTCCACCAACAGTATTGGCCTCTATCCAGTTATTGCCTTGCATTTATCAATACTGAACTACAGCTGTCTCTGTGTTCCATACAAGATGCAGCAAAGCACCTTAGCCATCCCTAGCCTTGGGAGTGGTGCCTCTCCTGGGATTTGCACTGTCTCCCTCTCTGGTTCCCTCTCTGGCTCACCAGCATTGCTACAAGTGTGTGTGAAAATATCCCACCCTCACTCTCTCACCCTGCTGAAAATTGACCATTTTTTCATGTTTGTTTTCTTTCTCTAGCTCTTCATAATCCCTGACAGTACTTTATCTTTCATATCATGACAACTTACTTTCCTTAATAGCTTCCTGTAATGTACTTATTCAGAAGCTCATGAGTAATATCTGATGAATGACAGATTCAAACTGCTCTGAACGTGCAGGCACTAGGAAAGAAAAAGGGAATCAGGAGATGAAAGTAATTTTGAGTAGTGCCAGTAAATCCTGAACTGACTAGACTCCACCTGGTGCAGCAAAGATGTTCTGAAACACAAAATGGAGTCTGGGAATTTTATTTTGACATGGGCATTAATGCCGCAAAATGTCAGTCTATTTAGAAACCAATTGGAAAATATCCCATTTAAATATCTATGTTGGGTCACTGTTTTTAAGGTTACAGACCTAGAAGTGTGTCTGATGGAATGGGAAGGGAACAAAAACAGCATGGAAAACTGAAGAAGAGAGGCTAAGCAAAATTGTCATATTGTCTAAGGCTTAGCTCCACAGATATAAGGAACCAAAACCCTTTGACATGAGAAGATTTGTAGGAACACAATGGGAAACATAATTACTGCTAAGGGCTGTCTGTATATGACTTACATGATGATCTACTATTATGTGCACTGTTGTAGTACGTGAGGGTTCTGGTCAGAAGCCAAGCCTGTATTTCACTGCATGTGTGCACAAACAGGAGGAACATTTCAGCCACCTGAGATTTGGAGACAATCTCATCATTGCCTTCCTTGACCAGGCACAGAAATGGGAGCTCCATATGCCACCGGATTCAGGAGGAAGCTGGGGTCACCAGAAACCAGAGTGACAAGATGCGCTGATCAGGAGATGGTTCTTTCCTCCCTCTGTCTCCTTCACCCGTGTGTCAGAGAAACTGTGGGGCTTTGGTAAAAAAATGAACACTAAACAAATCTATGAGGAAACAAAGTGCATTTTGCCGTGGGATGATATCACAGCATCTTCTGAAAGCTGTAGTTCATGATCTTGAAAGCCGAGGTGTCCCTCAAGGGACCAGAGAAGTATTAATCTATCTTTTCCAAAGTCCACTGTAGTTTCCTTACCATGACGGCCTCTGAGTTGTTGCCAGCCCAGGGGTCCTATGACCAGTGTGCGTGAAGGAAACCCAGCCTGTCCAGGAGCCCAAACTGCAGAGCAGGGAACACATGCACAGCTCAGCAACCTTCCTAATTTAAAAGATGTATGGAATTGAGCTAAACAACTGAAATTTTTCTGAATTTCTGTTTTACATAAAAAGGCCTAGACTTCTGAAGGAAAGGTGAGTTCCTGTTAAACAGAGAAACATTCTATTAGAACTTCGCATTTTCACCAAAACCAGGTTTAATATTTTGTTCTGAAGAATTTGTTTTGGGAATACACTTATCTTTCTTCTATTTATCCTTCAGGGCAATTTAAATTTTCTTTTAAGCATTGAAAATGGTATTTGTCTCCATGCAAGTGTTTCTTTTATTTTTAATGTTTAATGCTTCAGCTCTCCTCCTAGATTCTTTCCCTCAATTCCCTTCTATTTATCAATGCAAACTAGTATTTCCCTAGTGTTTATCAATGCAAATGAGACACATGCAGAGATGGCTGTCAAAATAATGTCTGCAGTGGAGAAACTGTAGCTGCAGATTACATAGGCATACCCAAGGTAGCTCTAAAACTTGCAAGCTTGGGCAGCAATAACAGCTGCTTCAGCTGCTAAGACTTACTGCTTGGTTTTTATAAGCTCTGCAGAGCACTTTGCTGGTGCTGCAGCCTCACCCTTGCCCAGTGTTAAAATCATAGTGAGTATTCAATTGGCCGCTGCGACTGCACTTCTAGGAGGTGCAACGGTGCCTTTAACTACAGTGTAGACATAACCATCAGTGACAATAAATCACTACAAGCAGTAAAGTTGTCTGTAAGTTAAGAATACAGAGCAAAGCTGGTCTCACCTGCAAATTTCCATTGCAAGGATGAGAGCTTTTCTAAAAGCTAATAGATTCGAAGTATAAAAAGGCAGTGGTTCCCATGGTGATGAGAAGAAGGATATTGGAATGAAAATGTGGAGGTATCTTGAAATAACTACCAAACAAATGACCAGTAATGTTGATGAAATGGTGAGTAAGCACAGAAGTATGGAAATGTATAGTTGAATCAAAAGAAAAGTGCAAGGTGTGCACTACTCTGAGGGTCAGGAGACACCTTAAGTTCTCTGATGTTTAGGAACAGATGATTTTTATGCTCACTTTAAAACAAAAATCAAAAACCTATTTTTTTTATTGCTAGATATAGATACATATTTTCCCCTCCAAATGTCTTTATCTTTAATTGCCTGGTTTTTAAAGAAAAAAAAATCTTAATTTTACATGAAAGCAGTTTGTATTATGCTATTAACATTCTATTTTATCAGCCTCTCAGGAACTGACAGAATTATATTGCCTTCTTGAAAGTGATCAAATATATTGAGTCTGAATTTATACACCCAGAATTTCTAAAGAATACAGTAGTGAAATAAAATTTAAGATCAATCTTGAATTTTTGAATCTACTAAAATTTTTAACATAGCACATTCAGACTAAATGTCTGTAAGCAGGTATTTTTAACAGAACATTTCCATAACAATTCCCTCACCCCCCACCCCCCCAGGATTCAGTGCATATTAGAGACTGTATATATTTAGACTTCTTAATTATACAGCTGCAGCATGGTAAAACACCAGCTAGTTTTCAGCATTCAGACTTGTTCAATCACCAGATTTGAGGCATAATGAAAAAGTGACAAATGTCTCTATGATTTTGCCAAAGAAATCAGGTAAATCAAACCAGTTACAAAATAATTTGGTAAAAGAAAAAATGTCTGTTAAAGGGAATGTAAAATCCCTTCCAGTGTAGATGAGAAAGTGGCTGAGATAAAAAAAAAAAAAAAAGAGGGAACTAGAAGAGGAACCTGTGATCATATATACACTTACATAACTGGTCAAAAACTTCACCTATTAACTTGTTTTTTGACTACATGAAAGAGAATTGCTAAAAATACCCATCCCTTCTTTGAGTCCCCAACAACCTGGGGAGAATAGCACAAGAATTTTGTGTAACATGGCTGCTGTATTTGGCCTTTTAACTGAAACTGGATCAAAGTACAGCCTCTTTAAAACATTAGCAACTTCCTTACTTGCCTCATTGTTCCTCTCCTATGAAAAATCCACCCATCTTTGTCTCAGAGGCTGTCAACTGCTGACGGATTTAACCAGCCAGCCTTATTCATGTCTTCCTGTTTGTCTGTTCTCCAGCTTTTAGGATCTCATACAATTCCTGAGAGAGAGCATTTAGAACTAAATCTATCAAATGACCTCACACAGGAAATAATCCATTTTATTCAATTTCCTTTGCCATGGATTTAGCTTGCAGATTTGATATACAGAATCCTCATTTTAATATACTAAACAAGATCAAGGGTGACTCTGACTATTCCAAATTTCGTTGAAAAGCTAATCTGAATCATTATGCTTTAGATAGCTTCTCTCCTAGGAGGCTTTTCTTTAATGAACCATTATTCTACATAACTCAGGATCTGCTCAACTAAAATAAACCCTAAAATCTTAGAATTTTACAGTAGCTGCAATTAAAGAGACATCATGAGGCCAAATATCTCTAAAACCATGGGGAAGAATATTTTTTTGTTAGATGTGTATATATACATGTTGTAAATTTGGTGGATCAGTTAAGAATGTTTGTGGAAATATTTTAAGTCCAGATATCAGTGTATGTTTTCAAAACACAAACTGACTAGGGAACCTAATTCAATGTTCATTGTGACTAAAAGCATTTTTTACTTCATTGCTTCATTCAACTAGAATACAAGAAATGATCTGATGAAGTGACATGGACTGATCCACTGGAACTGAATAAATTTTAAAAGTGAATTGAAATCTTTAAGCCATTTGTCTTTCACCAGATGATGTTGCAGTTGGTGGTAGTATTAAGGGAATCTTTTTTTTTTTTTCCTGAAAATTTCTCTGGGCAAGAATATCTCTTTAGTACTCCAAACATGGCAGCTGTAGGTACTAAAACATTCAGAGTATTGTCATGAAAATATTCATAAGACTAATGCTTGAAAAGACAAGAATTCATTTTCTGTCAGAGAGGCTGATTCCATTATCTGATTTCCTTAAAGAAAATATGTGGGTGAGTTTTCATGTTTATTTATAGCTGCTGCTTTCATTATATCTTGCTTTCTTATGTGCCATTTCATGCATTATGCAGGAGTGAAAATGAAACAAGACCCAGTGAAAATTTGGCTATAGAACAGCCCTGAATTTCACCAACTTTAATCTCCCGAAGGCGGCTTGTCTTTGAAAAGGGTGTACTTTCCATGCTGGTGAGAAAGGAGTGGGGTTAGCCCAGGTGGTACCCAGGGCAGGTTGGAGGCAGAGGAGGAGGAGGCAAGCTGTGCTTGTCCTCTGGGCTGTGGCTCGAAGGCAATAAATAGAGAGACATGTCTGAAATATGGCCGTTGTTATGTACAAAAGGGAACAAAGTGCAATGGATTTGATTCTCCAGACAACCTTGAAGTATTACTGCATCTGATCTGATGTACATCATTGTACAGAATTGCAGGTAATTGATGCCTTCTTGGGCATGCTGTTGATATGATGCTACTGATAGGATGCCTTTGCAGATGAGCAGCACCAGAGAACATATGAATAGCACTAGAGAACATTGACCATCCCCTTTAAAAGTTTATGGACATCTTTTGTTTTAATATCTTTCAAAGTATACATTTTGTCTCTACATTTTTTCCCCCTGGACTTCCAGGAAGGAATAAATAAATTCACACACCCTCATTTATGTGATGATTTTTAGTGCTTTTTAATCCTGTCTGACTTCTACCATGAGAAAGACAATGTTAGGTGTTAACAGGAAATCTGATTAATCCAGCCACCATTATAATTACACAAGCCTTCTTTAAGAAGATAATTGCATTTCATTTAGTTTTGATTCCATTGCATTAGTATATTTCACTTGCATTTTAACTTTCCTTCTTTAAAGGGATAAATTGTGATAGGATGATTTGATTTCTTTGCAAGTCTGAATATTTTTAAAGATTGCATTTGGTCGCAATAATTGGATAATCAACAGAAAACACATAGCTGTATATAGATAACTCTGCTGTTACTGATACTACTATAATTTGTATAAATTCAGTAATTTGTTACTTCCAGACTTTGGCCAAAATCCATACGAGTGAATGAAGTGCCCACTGTGATATTAAAAATGAATCACGTTCTGCTACTTGGAAACTCATGCTGGCCTAGCAAAGAGAGAATGTCTGAGGATATGGCAACCTTCAGTGTAGACTCTGTGAACAGAGTGGATCTAAGTATTCATTTGGGTCACTTTCCATTAAATTCAAGAACATTATCATTAACATTTTAACCTAGGCAAAGTGATAAAGTTACAGAGAATGATCTAATGTCTCATCTACAATTTATGTATTCCCACCATGGTTACCTGTCTCAGGCAGAATAATGATGTTAATGTTCAAAAGGAATATGCACACACAGAAAATTTGGGCAGAAGCCTTAACATAAATAACCCTAATGAAAAATGTCATACAAGCAGCCTGCACCTAAATCTCACTCTCAAGGCATTTCTGACCGTGGCAAAGCTTTACCAGACAGGGACCTCATGAGATCTGATTTTTTTTCTGGGCAGAATTCATGATGTCAGGATTTATTTAAAGTAGCACAATAGTCAGATGATTGATGAAATCCAGGTTGTGTCATATGTATGTTAGATTTTTTTTTTTTTTTAACTTGAAGCACTTTCCTTTTCCCTACTGCCCACACAATCATCTTTGTTAAAATCCTTCCATAGGGTGTTCTTGAAAAACATCAAATTGATGTCTTGGAGACATTATGGTCTCTGAATGTGC
The DNA here is from genome assembly GCA_013399475.1 of Chauna torquata. Taxonomy (NCBI): domain Eukaryota; kingdom Metazoa; phylum Chordata; class Aves; order Anseriformes; family Anhimidae; genus Chauna; species Chauna torquata. The sequence goes on from VXAL01015069.1 coordinate 77,965, forward strand.
ACAGCATTAGGAACAGCACAGAAACAAAAGTACAAATATCAATGCACTGCCCCAGAAATGAAGTGTCAGTCCGACTCTGAAGGCTTATAAATCAAAGAAGTGCGAGATTACTATCCACTCGGAGCTTTCCCCTCCAGGGTACCTAAAAGCATGCCAATTAGTGCCAGTTGTGCTGACAGCTATTCATTAAGTCTATCAGGAAACTGCTCTGAGATTTAGGGGTTTCATTAATTCCTGTAAAAGCATCAGAGCTGGTGCTTTATCCATAGTGGGAAATCCAAATGCTTCCTTTTAAGATAGCTATGCTTCAGTGTGGTCAGTAATAATTTTGGTGAGGGTCAGAATTGGCAGAATATGCTGCTTACTTTGCTCTTGCCTGCTGAAGCAAAAGAATGAGCACTTACTGGCAGTTCTGGCCATGACATTGAGTCCTTTCTTTTTCTGTGTATCGTAGTAGAATCTCACTGTGCATGTGCTGCACTTGAGCACATAATGACTTCTGTAGTTTTCAGGGATAAGTTCAGATCATACAGGCAAGCAAGAAAAATGACAGGAAGGAAATTTCCACTCTCAAGGGATTTCCAGTACATCAGGGTGAAGAAGCCAGGATTTTCAGACTTAAAAGGTCTCCTAGGATTTCATGGTATTAGTAGGGGTCAAGACCATTTGAATGAAGGTCCTTCTATTCCTAGTTGAATGTACATCATAGTTTCAGCTGAGATCACGAGAGTACTTCTGAAGTGAACCTCCCACTTGCTTGCACTCCCAATGCTCCTATTTGCATCATGGACTCACTGTCGAGCGCTCCAGAAAGGCTGCTTTTGTGTGAAAGGAAACTTGAAGGTGTGCTCCAGGACACTGAATGTCCAGCAGCTGCTCAAGTGACCAGACTGAACCCAAAGAGTCCTCCCTCACCACTCCCCAGATGGCTGCCCTTAGCACCAGCTGGGTCACCTTACTAAACCTCTTCTTTCCTGAAGCAATGTTTACTGGTGCAGACCTAGACTATTTTCTTTTCTGGGATTCAGTTGGCTTAATTCTCTCTAGCAACAGAAATTACTGCGGATAATTTACCTCTTTATTTTATGTCATGAAGGATGAGAGTTTAACACTTAATACTTTTGCCTGAGTGACACAGTATGGATGTTTTTGTTATCCACATAAAACTCAAAGTTTCTTGTATGCCAACATTTTCAGTTTTGTGTCCTACTGATTGCATTTTATGTTAGAAAGAAAGAAACTCTGAGCACAGTATCTAATTTTTACTTAATAATTTGCCATTTTTGTCACCACTTACTCTGTTTCATGAATTGTGCAAATTTTCAATATCTGCTATTTTATATACCTCTATCATAACATTTGCCTCATATGTATCTCTGTCATATAGTTTTTCATTACAGTCCTTCATAAATAAACAATTCCATTCTTAAGATATTTTTTTTTCTATTCCCCTAATCACTTCTTTTTCTGTTCTTTAAGTTAAGTCAGGATGGCAGAACTGAAAATACTGTTGGTGCGAGGAAAACACCAATGATTGATCTAAGCAATGGTTTTCATCTCCAAGTTCTTTCACTCTATATGTTGGCAGAACATTAGGGTTAGAACTTGAGATAGAGAATAGAATTTTCCTCAATGCAAATAATGTATGCATGGGAAATAATTATTTTTCTTTTTTCTTTCTTTCTTTCTTTTTTTTTTTTT
>VXAL01015069.1:79675-105678 GCA_013399475.1 Chauna torquata
TTTTTTTTTTTTTTTTTTTTAAGAACTAGAATGAACAAAGATCTTTCAGTTTACTTTTATTCATTCTGATCTCAGGAAGTAAGTATTAAACAGAATGGTTCCCCTATTGTGGATTAGATTTCTTATCTTTCAAATCTTTCCGAATGGGACTAGCATAGCTATTATTAAAAACTCTAATTTCACAGCCACCCCAATTTTTACATTGCTATGATCTTACGTTTCTGAAATGTGTGTGTGTATACAAACACACACATGTATGTATATGGATTACATAAAATCACAAACTTAATAAAGTTTTTTTTTTTTTTTTCCCTCTGAAAACGTTAAGTAGAAGTATCTACCTTGATATCAAGTTTCAAAAGCCATTGTGTAACTTTTTGGAATACCCTGTGAAATTCCTTTTTATATAAATGGGAGCAGAACTGGTTTCATGAACTGAACATTTCTGGACACGTTGTGAGGACTCCACATATGCAGATGTTGCAGGAACTCTAGAAGTGACCCAGGGCTTTCATTTTCTCCATTTACTACTTGCTAAGTCATTAGGTTGTTTTAACTTGGATTTTTTTCTCTTTCTTGGTGTTTCTGACAGATTTTTCTATCACTTTTCCTCTGTCCTGGAAAAATAGAAGGCTTGAGAAAACATTTTACCATTCAGGAGAGTGTAATTAACATCTCTTTTTGTCTAAACTTTTATAAAGGTTTGAGCTGCTTAGCTCTTTCTGCCTTTTTTTTTAATTTTCTTTCTTTTTTTTTTTTTTGTAATTTTTATGCCCTTATTAAAGTGATTCGGAAGTTGACCTTGAAAACCAGAGAATAAGGATTTTGAAAGAAATAAAAGCACTATATAAGCACTTTTTTCCTATTACTAAGTTGTGTAACTGCCTTGCTGTCACAGGTTTAGACCCACCCCAGGGAAAGCGGATGGGCACAGAAGGCTCAGGTGCCTTGGTGGGACAGGCACAGTGGTTGCATTCCCCTCCAGGGGCTAAAGATCTCTTTATTACTTCTGAACTATATTGTCCCCATTATTTGGCTGCAAATAACCTTGCTGATCATGTAGCCCCAGGCCAACGTCTTGGGATTTCTCTATACCTAAAGCCAATTAGGGTTTGTTAATAACGTTTCATGCCTTCTGGTCTCCCTCCCCAAGTACGTTACAGAAGTGTAAAGTCAGGGACAGGTAGTCACAAAATTTGTCCATTGCATCTTTGTTTTTCCAGTTTGTACTGGATTAATCTGGTCAACTAATTAATCTATCCAATTTATGTCCTTTTCTTGATGTTTTTTTCAGTTGTATCTGTATAGTCAGGTGATGCTATGGAATGGCAAAAAATGGTTTAATTCTTAGAGGAAAACTCTGTTCCTGATGAGAAATGTCGAAGTAGGAGTTAGCCCTGAGATCAGAAACATTTTGTTATAACCCTGTTCTTTTCCACTGTAGAATGCAGAAATTCACCTGACAAATTTATCTGTGAAAAGCTTTCTTATGCCAGAAAGTACTACAGGGGAGGATGGACTCTTTTCAAACTATATATGGGAACAGCTACCAAAATATCTTCTACATAAATAGAATGAGAGTCTACATTTAAATGTAAAAGTGCTTAAATACATATATATATATAAAAAAGGCTTCCATTGTTGCATTGCCTTTCTGATTAACACTTCACAGTTACAAACCAAACTAACCAAAAGTAATGAATTTTGTTTATCAGCTCCAAAATTATCACAGAAAATAAGATTTACAGTGGTGTAAATCTTTCTTCTTCTCCTAAAAGAATGAAATGTTAAGTCCAAAATACTAAAACCAGTAAGCTGGTTTTAGTTCAAAAACTTAAGTTCAGTATTTAACAGACACTTAAAACATAACCAAAAAAAAAAGAAAAAAAAGAGAAAGAGAGAGAGAGAGTTCACACAAGAGATTTAGACTGTCAGTCTTTTAGGAACCACAGCCCTGGATTACATGGCTATGTCCTGAGACCCTCTTGCCACAAAGGACCAAGGAATGAATAAAGCTGTCCAAGGCTGCTAGTAAGAGATTCTGAAAAGTGGGCACCTCTTTCTGAATGTGGTTCTTCATCTTGAAGCTAGTTTGAGGTTATGAGCTTATGTGGGCCCAATCTTATAATATAAACAGAGGTGCATATTTTTTGAGGTAGTTGGAGAGGTGGAGATGGGTAGAAGAACACCAGGTTTAGGCAATCACATCACCATGGTGCTATTTGCACAAGTAGGGATCCTCTGCCTCCATGTGTTCATGTGTGTGATTTAGTCACATAATGGTAACAGTAGTCTTTGCTCTTCTCAACCTACAGGAGTTTATGCACTGACTTTAAAGGAAATCAGTTTTTAGTCAGAACTAGGGAATTTTTACACAAATAAGTTTGTTGAACTGCAATACAGTTTCCCATGGGAAGTGTCAAAGACAATACTACTAATTCACCTCAAACGTTTTTCCATTCAATTTCTGTAATCCTACAAATATTTTGGCTTCCATTTCACTTACAGTAATATATTTTTAACTCCAGCTTTGAGACTAAAAAATTATATGTTTCCTCTTTGGAGAGACTCTTCCTTACTAAATACCATATATTTCATCAGATTAAATGAAGCATCATTTTGTTCAATAATCATGAAAATAATAAGAAAATTGGTAGCATATATATTTAAATAAGCCGATGTTACATTCCTTTGGTCATAGCTTTGTTTCATAACTAAATGATATGCCATATGAGGACATGAATGAGACAAACTCTGGGTCAGATCAGCAGCTCTGAGAGTATTTTTCCTCAAAGGATTAAAAGCCTACAAAGCTGAAATAGTTAATGCACCAGGAATAAACAGGAATTTGTCTGTAAAGTCCCATTTATCAGCATCTGTCACTCACATCCTCTGAACACTGGAAATCACTTCTGTTCTTGGATGCTTCCTCTGGGAGTTAGCCCACTCATGGGAGCCCACTTATGAGAGCTATAGGAACACAGAACATTTTACAGAAAGCTTTTGTCGACTTTTCAGAAAAGCAAAGTGCACCTAAATGTAAAAGACGTCAGTTAAGAAATTTTCAGGCAGACTCATGGAAGGTGTGATATGGGTGCTCCACATGGCCGTTTCCTTCCCTGAATGATCATAGAATTATAAAATCATAGAATCATAGAATCACTTGGGTTGGAAATGACCTCCAAGATCATCAGGTCCAACTGTTAACCTACCACTGCCAAGTCTACCACTAAACCATGTCCCTAAGCAGCACTTCTATGCATTTTTGAATACCTCTAGGGTGTTGACTCTACTTCCTTGGGCAGCCTGTTCTAATGCCTCACAACCCTTTCAGTGAAGAAGTTTTTCCTAATATCCAACCTATACCTCCTCTGGCACAACTTGAGGCCATTTCCTCTTGTCCTAACTCTTGTTGCTTGGGAGAAGAGACCGACCCTCACCACACTACAACCTCCTTTAAGGTAGAGAGCAATTAAGTCTCCCCTGAGCCTCCTTTTCTCTAGACTAAATAACCCTAGTTCCCTCAGCTGCTCCTCATAAGACTTGTTCTCTAGACCCTTCATCAGCTTCATTGACCTTCTTTGGACATGCTTCAGCATCTTGGTGTCTTTCTTGTAGTGAGGGGCCCCAAACTGAACACAGTGTTCAAGGTGTGGCCTCTCCAGAGCCAAATACAGGGGTAAAATCACTTCCCTCGTCCTGCTGGCCACACTACTTCTGATACAAGCCAGGATGCTGTTGGCCTTCTTGGCCACCTGAGTACACTGCTGGCTCATATTCAACTAGCTATTGACCAATACCCCCAGGTCCTTTCCTGCTGGGCAGCTTTCCAGCCACTCTTCCCCCCGCCTGTAGCGTTGCATGGGGCTGTTGTGCCCCAAGTGCAGGACCCAATGCTCAGCCTTGTTGAACCTCATACCGTTGGCCTCAGCCCATCAGTCCAGCCTATCCAGATCCCTCTGCAGAGCCTTCCTACCCTCGAGCAGATNAACACTCCCACCTAACTTCTTGTTGTCTGCAAACTTACTGAGGGTGCACTCAATCCCCTCGTTCAGATTGTTGATAAAGATGTTGAAGAGAACTGGCCCCAGCTCTGAGCACTGGAGGACACCACTAGTGACCAGCCTCCCACTGGATTTAACTCCATTCACCACAACTTGATGGGCCTGGTCTCCCAGACAGTTTATAACCAAGTGAAGCATATACCCGACCAAGCCATGAGCAGCCAGCTTCTCCAGGAGAATGCTGTGGGAAACAGCTTTACTATAGCATAGGTAGACCACATCCACAGCCTTTCCCTCATCCACTTGTCACTTTGTCATAGAATGAGATCAGGTTCATCAAGCAGGACCCGCCTTTCATAAACCTGTGCTGACTGGGTCTGATTGCCTGGTTGTCCTGTATGTGCCACGTGATGGCACTCAAGATGATCTGCTCCATAACCTTGCCTGGCACAGAAGCCAGACTGACAAGCCTGTAGTTCCCTGGGTCCTCCTTCTAGCACTTCTATGATTTTTCACTCACTCTCAGGGCTCCGGACACCAACACCAAGGTGCACGTGGTGGTGGGGCAGTTGTTCATGAGAGCCAGAGCACTAGAACCAACTGACAAGACAATGTGGTAAATAAAACATTTAGATTCTCATAGGAAGTCATGGTGACAATTCCAAACAGGTGATTCTAAATTAAGGAATTTACACTGAAAGAAAAAAAAAATCAAAATTTTCTGTAGGGGAAATAATAGGTCCAATTTGCCAACCAGCACTAATTCAGAAAATTTCAGTCATGAAGACCATTAGTTTGACCTCATTTATCAGCACAGAATTCACTTAAAAGTGTTTTTTTTTCTAGCAACTTATCTGTCATGCTCTTTTTAAATACAAGGAACAAGAAAAATTGAATCAATGTAGTAATTATCCTAAAAATGTCTCAATTTTTCATAATTGTTTTTATATGTTAACAAGAAAGAACAATGTAGCCAATGAACTAATTACTTGTTTCTATCTGATCAACATTTTTGTAAGGAAAAAAATAAAAAAAGCCCTGAACTAATTATTTTAAAGCTCTTCTTTTACCCTGTCTTACATTTTATATCTTGGAGAGCAAAAACTAATGAGTTAGTGAAATAATTAACATAAATACTCCTCCTTTCTGAATATATTCATTCAATGTATGTCAAATGGGAAACGACAAACAGGTCAATGAATGGACTACTGTAGAAATTGAAATCTTTCCATTCCTTCCCTCCTGGATGACTTATGCAGACCGGAAGGAAATGTGATTTGATGCAGTTTCCACAATGTTTTTGGATAAGGTTGCAGCTGGTCCTCTGTAGCAAGGCATTTGTATTCTACTCCCTTCCCTCCTGTGAGCTGGTGCTGTCAGAGAAAGAGCAATACACTGCAGGGCTCAGATACTGACATGGGGATCCATGAATATACTGCTGAAGATAAGTGTCCCCCTGAGCTGCAGTGACTACAGTTTTATGGGCTGTCATTGGTTTAAGCTAAGGTTAAAGGCAATGTTTACATTACATCCGTGTTAAGGGAAGAAACCTGTCTCAGGAGCATATGCAATGTTCAGTGTAGGATGGAAACTGCCACTTGCATTCACTTGTTTTTTGAACTGTGCTGTTATGTTCTGCAGTGAACAGAAGTCTCTGTCTATGGCTAAAGGTGCCATTATATTTTACTTCACCTTCAGCTGCATATATGTTTATAGTTGGACAGTGTAGAGCTGAGATATTAACATCAGAGCCAGCTGACCTCACTTTGGCTTCCAAAGCGTACATACTCTCTTTGTGTCTCAGAGACATGGTGGGCCTTTCAGAACACAGCAACAAATCCAAATTTAGTAAAGGCTGCTGGACTGAGTCCTAGTTCCATACTTAATAACACAGCCCATCTAAAAAAAAACACTTTTTTTTTTCTTCAGGAATTTAAGGAATTACACATACTCAGTTATTCAGCTCCTTCAGTCTGAAACTGTTCCTGAAACCTAACTTGATTCTAGTCCTGACACAAGATTGAACTATGTGTATGCATACATACGTGCATATATATATATCTTTATACATACAGACACAGAAGCATGTACACTCTTACAGTGCAGTGATAACCATTATTACTCTGGGAATAACAATGCAATATTCAACTTGCTGGCAGTTGCCCTCACCCTGTTATGACCAGCAATGAACCTGAGTCCTCAGTCCCTGCTCTCCCAAAATGAATCCCTAGTGCTGAATTTACTGCCATAGACTTGTGACCCCCATTGCCACCCCAAACTACTCCTTAAACTGTTCCTGCTGACACTAATGCTCATTCTAGTCTTAGAATTTAGAGTGTTATTCATGTAGGCACTTGTGGCTCCAAACCTAACTTTAATACAAACTAAAGCCAAATTACCATTATAGCGGAGGACCTTATCATCTCTTCATTTAACTGTAATACTTTCCTTTATAACCCTTATTCTTGTCCTGTGGTACATGGGCAAGAAACCTCACATTTCAGGTTCTGCTGAGTTCTAACTCCGAATCTAACGTGAACTTCAACAAGAAACTTGATTTCTCCCAGAGGTGCTGTAAACTCTACCTGCTGTCAGAACTGTGCCACAAGTGTTTGTACTTTTCAACAAGGGGCTTCATGCCAGTCCTCATGTCCTTGCACTTCCCAACAGGAGACTGATTTCTTTTGTGTTTGACCTGGTCCTCATGCAAAACAAAACTTTAAAAGTAATTAACCTACAACCTTCCATGGGCTACTACCATATCCCTAAAAAACAGATCCGATTTTAAGTTACTTGCTCTTGCTGATGTCCCTAACCCTAATTTAATCAATTTTAGAGGATCTAGGAATTAATGTATCTGATCAACTGCTGCTTTCTGACTGAGACTTGACCCATGTTACTCCAAAATCATAGTCTAGTTACACCAGTATGAAACAGAACCATAAGCCATAATCTTAGCTCCTGCTAATGCCCAGACGCCTATCCTTACAAATTTGGGAAGTTACAGAAATAAATGTAGCTCCTGAACTGTAATCCAAATCTGGATGCCTAGTACCATCCTTTGCTTATCTGCACTGCAGGAATGCTTTCTGGCTCATGACTACCCTTCAAATTGCACGTCACACCAGTGTAGCTCAGCCTAATCCTGAAAGCCTTCCACCTTGCTTTTATCAAGAAGAAAAAGTTTTTTTTTCTCTCTGCATTTAGATCAGAGATCATCATATTTCTTTTTACTAAATGTAAGCCTTTGTCTGACCACAGCAATAATCCTAGCTTTTCAGTCTTTCCTGTCCTGAACCCTAAACGGAAGCTGAGCCACATGCAGCATTCAGAAATTACTAGAGATGCTTTAAGATTTTCTGTAGCTTTCATCATCTTAGCCATAAGGGTATAAGATAATTTAAGCAGTTAACATATTTCTTTAGTCATTAGTGCCTCAAGTTCCAACCTATATGCTTTGATGACAAGTGGTCTGTTCCTGGTCTAGAAATGACAATAAGCTACTTATTCCTTTTAGCCAGAGACTTCTCCCCAGCCCTGCATAATCCAGTTTATTAATTATTCTTCTTTTGTCTGGATTGTATTCGAACCTCAGATCTAACTGCAGTATTTAACATAACCCAGTGACCTAAACTCTCCAAAAATGTAAACCTAGTCTAATCCTAGCCCAGAAACAACTGCACATCTTAAACCAGTAACCGCCTTTCACATGTATGAATGTTCTTCCTTCTTGCTTTGGCAAGCAGGTAATCATGTAATGAGAAAAGGCAAAGTCTTATTGCTGGGATGGGCAAGACCTGAGTTAAAACTAGAATTTGCTTTACCATTTACAACAGCAGAGATTGAGAGGGAATGAGGCTTAATATATGCATGTCCTAACTTTCAAGCTAAGTAGTGTAAGTGGCTATCAACCAGTGGTGGTTCAGATGATGAAGAGTGATAAACATGTAATCATGTGCCAATTGGAAAGTTGTGTAGGTGCTTGGTTTTGGTTGTGTGTCAGATAGAAAAATGATAAGGTTTCTTTCTTTTTTCTTGCTTGGGCTTTGTGGTTAGATTGCTGTGCTTATAGCTATTTATGTAAATTATCCGACAAAGTGATATAAGTAAATGGAAAACTAATGGCAAAAAAGTTTGAAAAGCTCATCTAACTTGCAGTGCCTGGGGCTTGCTAAGGAGTAAGAATTATAATTCTATATATATAACATCAAGAGAGTCCAAGATTTGTTTAACTTCTGGAAGAAGAAAAACCTGAACAACCAAGGAGAAGCTGGATTTTGACTGAATTTCTGGGACTATTTGGGAGACTGTGATTTGACAATCTAGACAGTACTGTTTATTCATTAAATAAGCTTGACTATTACTTCTACTAAATAAACTTGCCTCCTGCCTTGATGAATGGCATCTGTTTCTTTTCTGAAACTGAAAAGCTTCATTTCTGATGAAATGAAGCACATTTCTGATTCTGTAAAGAGTTTAATTATATAATACCAGTATGACTGCCTACTGGCTAGCTGAGAGCTGTGGCCAACATGAAGCTTGAGGATTAGTAGAGAACTGGAGACATTATTATTAATGCTAGAGTTTCATCAGGATGATTTTGTGCTCATTCTTGTGTTCATGGTTAAGACTAGTGCTCTCAACCATGGGGGCAGGGGTTAGTTTTGCTCCTGTAGTCTGTAAGAGCTAAAGAGCTAGGGGAAGGGGTGGTTCTATAACAGTATAAATGTTACTGGGTAGCTTCAGGTGTCTGCATAAGGAAGATGGCTCTGGATTATTTGGTGGATATTGGTTGAAGAGAAGTACTTTGGCTACCTGATGCCACTCTGGAGATTAAGTTTACCTTAGAGGTAGACATTCAAGGTTTAGGTTTGGCTAAGTGTAGGCTCACCTGAATATTAACTGCGTCACAATGTGTCCAGTATATACCAGAGCAAAGCAGAAACTCTTGCTACCTACTGGCCCCTTTTGGTCCAGCAGTTACTCTGGTCCTTTCACCTTTTCTGCCCTGCACTCTGAGCTTCAGCCTGACTGCTACTGAATCCCAAACAATACCCCAAAGCCCTTTAACAATTCAGGGCTAATTTAAAGAGATTATCTTTCCTTATCCTAGACTTGGGCAGTCTTAGAGGGTCCAACAATTAATCTGAAACTCTATCACTTATTATTCTGTGCTGGATTCCTAACCCCAAACCTAACTGCAGTTCAATGTCACAGCCAAAGGCCACTTTCTTGTCACAAAACTAGCCAAAACGCCTTTGTTCTTGCTATGACTGCAGCTTATTCTAGCTCTGCAGGCTAGCCGGACTTTGACTCTTTTGACACTAGCTTTAATTCTAACTTGAAATCTAGCCTTTAAATGAGGAAACACAGATTTGTGGAAGGACAACTAGTAGGATATCAATCTTCTTTCCATAACCGCTCAACATATCTCCAAGGCCATACTGTGCTCAGAAGCAAAGAGATCTTCAAATACAGTGCTTTTCTATATCCTAACCCTGTCCCTACTACTGACTGTGGGTTAAATGCCAGTGCCCATATATCCTGGACAGTTTCTGAAACAACTATAATTCCTCCACCTTAAACCTTGTCTCCCAGTCTTTTGTAATCCTTTGACAAAACTGTATGGCTAACCCATGCTGTCCTATGCCTTAAAGCTATTTCCAGGTCTAATCTTAGCTTCAGTCCCATTGCCTTTAAACACCTAATTCCAGAAATCTATTTCAGATCAGATCTGAAATCTCTCGGGTCCAGCAGCAAGCCTACTTCCAGAGGAATTGGGAGTAGGAGCTTAATCTCAGAGGCTACCATACCTTAAAACCTTTGCCTGAGAATTAATATTAAGCTATTCAGATTATCAGGAAAAAAGAATTACTTCCTGACTCTGTGGGTCTGGCGTGATATAGAAACACTTGGTTCTTTAAATCCTATTACATCTGGTCTTAACCCTAATGAAATTACAGCACCACCACCCATCAATTCCTAACAGTGACTTAAAACATTTGCCTGTGAAAAACTCCTGCCCCAACCTTACAGGTCGGAGCAGTAAATCTCCCAATGCCTTGTTGCTCTCCTGTCCCCTAACTGTAATCTTAATCTATCCATGACAGTATACAGCAGAATCTGTCACTAGCTCAAGAATTAACATTAAGGTACCCATGTTAGTACCGTGACTAACTTCTCTGAAAATGTCCGAACACTTTTTTCAGGCTGGGAGCTGGCAGAAGATACCTGCTACCAGTGTCAGAGCTGCCATAAGATTTTGAATAATAGATCCAGCTCTGTTTTTTGGTCTTGCTAAGATCGATAAAGGTTGGTGCTGACATGAGCAAATAGCTTATGCTGAATTTGGGAGGAGGATGAATTATAGTGTTTTTCATTATGGCTGGAGTCAAGTTTGTAACAATCCTGTGCTTCTGCCTGCAAACGCTGCATGTCTAACTAAGATGAGCAATCCCAGGGAAGGGAAGGTTAGCCCTGGGGTGTTTGGAGATTTGTCCAGATTGTCCCTGGGAGGGGAAGGAAGGCTGGCCTTTATCCTGCAGGATACAGTGAGGGTTTTTTCTTTAAACCAAGGTTAGAAATAAGGATAGCAGAGGCTGAAGAAAGAGATTAACTTCTGGATTATTACTACTAGGTTCAGCTGAGAGCAGCAAACAGCTTATAATTGGTACTGAGACTGTGAGGGTTGAGTGCTTTAGTGTGTTAAGGCTATGTTTAGGCTTGTAGTCATTGTTTAGGGCAGCTGAGGTAGCAGAATTAACGTTAGTACAAATTCTGTACAGCATACAGAGCTGGTCCTCATAGAAATATTTTGTGATTAGGTCTGGGTTAGATGGAGCTAGTAAGCTATTACATTAATTGAAGCTTTGACATTAGGCTTTTGCACTAGAAGGAACAAAAATTGTTGTATTGTATTATCTTGCCAGGTTTATTGGGTTAAGTAGGAGTGAAAATCTGTGGAGGTGGATGAGTAGTGATTTTTGCCAAAGAGAAGGTTGCTGGTTGACTTTGTTGAAGACAGGGTTACGTTTGAGTCAGAGTTAATATCAGTCATCAGGAAAACGGGCTGAATTTAACCAGGCATTACCTTAATTGCTTGACTGTAAGAGGATAAGTTAGCATCAGGTAACACACATATTGTCTTAAGATCCCAGTAACTGCAGCCGAAAGTATGACTGGAAAGTACTGAACAAAGGAGAGCAATAGATTCATGATTACTGCTTGGCTTAATCAAGGTCATTGTAGTAGTATGTTTTTATACTAACATCTGAATTTGGTTTAGGATTAACATCAAGTCTGACCATGGTGGTTCACTGACAGATCCTACCAGGCTTGCAGAGCTAAGATGAAAGTCAGATTCAGCAGTGGCATTTGGCATTTGTCATATTGTGACTGTGGAAGGTCACTGCATTTGTGAGTTAACAGTTATGTTAGGGCAGGCATTTGAAACAGCAGAACTGGGTTTATTGACTAAATTTGCAAGATTACCAAGACTGGGATGATATTTTCAATAGGTCATAATTAGTTCAGGGACTAACAAGAATTGTTATTCTACTGTGTCAAGTTTGTAGTTAGAAATTGCTGTGTCAAGGACTGAAGAGCTGAGGCCAGAATGATGGAGAAGAATCAAACTGAGAAGATCAGCTTATTGTTCATTCTGGATGTAATTGTCTTTGGGCTGTGGGATACTTGATAGAATAACTATGTAGATGTGCCTGTATTTTTTAAAAATAATTAAAGGGCTGGGATAGTCCAGATGATGGAAAAATTCTGATAATACCTATGCCCTGAAACTGATTGCATAATATTAGTTCTAGTCTATTACAGTTTATAAGGCTCAGACTACCCTTAAACCCCTTCACTTTAGTGCTGGAAATGCTGCCTACCTCAAATATAACAGCAAAATGCATTTATCCTGCTCAGGAATAGCACTGAATGCTAGCTAATACACCTTCTGAAATTCAGAGCATTGGACAGCTCTGGCTGGGCACAGGCTAGTTCATCACCTGCGGCATATCAGGACTTATTATTTCAGATGCAGCTGAGATTGCCCTGAAATATTTTTCTGTTGTTAAGCCTAAACTTCTGGTGAGTTCTGGAGCAGGTCTCAGGGAAGAAAAAAACCTGCGTGATACAAAGGTTGAGAACTCATTTGTACATTGTTTAAGCATAGATTACAACCATAGCATAACTATTGTAACTAGCATACTAAAAGTGCAGTGCTCAGAGTTATCTTCTCTGATTACATACAGATTTGCAAGAGGACTTCTTTCCTAATGTTTGTTGTTGTTGTGAAAGTAAATAAAACAAAAAGAAGAATAAATGATATTCAAAATTCCATTACTGGAAATACTAATAAAATATTACTCTCAATCTCTGTTTCAAAAGGAAATTTGACTTTTTATAAATAAAATAAGTATTGATAACATCCTAGAAACTTTTAGTTTTGCTTTGGCATAAGTATTCAATATGTAGGCATACAGAAGTTGAAAGGATCTGAATTACTCTGTGGAATCATATAAAAGGAAAAAGATCTGAAGCACCTTGAAAATGGCTTTAAATGCACATTTTAAAAAGAGGTAAACTGTTTTAAAGTAAACTGCTTGCTAATTCTTTCCATCAAAATAAAATAAATCATTCTGCATTCAGAAATAAAACGATGTAATTTTGTGAAGGATATAATGCCTTTTACATACCCTGATTAGCTGAAGCCCTATTTCAAAACCAGAAAAATTCACCTGGGTATCCACTAAGGATTCTTTGCCTTCATTTTGTGATGCGTGAGAATGTGCATTTGCACTAAAATAGCTCAGAAAACATTAATTCCTTTCCATGGTGAAATGATAGATAAAAGTACTGGGTTAATGCATATTGAACATCCCAGATGGACAATGAGATTTAGTATGGTGCCAAAGGCAGCAGTAGTTACACTGAATTTGCCTTCCGCTTCATTTTATTACTAGTATATACAGTGTTGTGAGGAAATTAGTAGAGAAATGTAGGCCACGTGATGTACTGAGGATTACAGTATTGTAAAAGACACTGCTACCTGATGGCCCATTAGTGGTCCAGAAAACCCTGGTTCTTCACTGACTCTGGTCTCATACGAGCATCAGACAGTTCTGTGGAACAGAGCATTTCCAAGCGTCTCAGTCAGGCTATGAAACAGCACTGATAATGATATTTAGTTAATGAAATTTGGTTCCATTCTAGCAGAAAACGTCAGGGACAAAGCTGGGAAGAAAAGCCAGTGGTTAATCACAAACAGTATTGAACTGAGCATAGAAATCTGAGCAAATGCCCATTCAAGTCAACATGGGGATATCATACAAATGTATTCCAAATAAATGAAAAAGAGAAAAGAATTAGGACTTAAAAAGAGAAGATGGCACTGACAGAAAGATTTGTAAGGTAATTTTCTCATCTGATGAAAACATTTTAAGTAGACATAAAGAATTGAATTTTCTTATTGAACTGTGATCATAGAATCATAGAATGCCTTGGGTTGGAAGGGACCCTTAAAGACCACCTAATTCCAATGCCCCTGACATGGGCAATGACACCTTCCTCTAGACCAGATTGCCCAAAGCCCTGTCAAACCTGGCCTCGAACAATTCCAGGGATGGGGCATCCACAAACTTCTCTGGGCAACCTGTTCCACCACCCTTATAGTGGCTCCTGCACCACCTTTATCATGAAGAATTTCTTCCTTATATGTAATTTAAATCTACCCGCTTTCAGTTTAAAGCCATTACCCCTTGTTCTGTCAGTACATGCCCTTGTAAAAGTCCCTCTCCAGCTTTCTTGTATGCCCCCTTCAGTTACTGGAAGGTTGCTATAAGGTCTTCTGGGAGTCTTCTCATCTCCAGGCTGAACAACTGTGGTCATATAACTATTCAGCATATATTACAAGTTATGCTCCACTTTCAGCTAGAAGAGAGAGATAAGCATCCTCAGAAAGGGACTGATTCTTCCTGCTTTAGCTATTGCCTTAGGTTTGGATGAATTACTCTCTGGAGACACCTTAGCTTCCCAAGCTTAATGTAATAACAGAATAGGGAAAACAGTCTGTATGTTTTCATCTGGAATTACTTGCTTAATTGTTGGAATTGAACCACAATGTTTCAGTTACAATTACTCCAGTATTAGCATAAAAAAATCCAAGCAACGAGAGGTTTTTTTTTTGGATCTTTAATTTGGAGTACCAGCTAGATCTTCTGCAGCACACTTCATGCCTCTCTCCCATTATTAGTGTATTCATTGCCTTGCAAGTGCATGCAAATACTTTTGAGAATATCATTCAGGGCCTGATGGAGTCTGCTTTGCCTATAAAACCATTCTGTCTGACTTTTTTATAACACCTGCATCAAAAGCAGTCCCATGAGACTGTACCCATTTAGATGAAGTCAGTAGGTTCCTGTTGCTGTATGGTAAACCTACACATCTTTCCAAACAGGAAATGTTTTTCTAAAAAAAATCAATTGTAGAACAATCCTAACTGGCATAGTGTAACCTGTAGAAGTGGTAATAACGGCTCTTCTCCAAATGAATTTGTCTAATCTTGTTCACTTAAGTGAAAAATAACAATATATCATATATTGCAAATAATGCATATATCAGCTATAATCCTGATTTTTCAAAAATACCAGTTCCAACAGATATTAGAACAATGCATAGTCTTACTAATTTTATGAACACACATTTGCATTTAATTCCATTTATATCAGTGCGGAATTATTGGCATTGATATTTTCCAGTGTTCATGCTAGAGCAGCTGATTTCATTTCAATTTCAAAACAAACAAACAAACAAACAAAACAACCCCCCCCACCCCCACACCGCTTATTTTGTAAGCACAAATAAGGTAAAGGAGAGGTTACCATTGTGTTCTCCAGTCAGGTGTAACAATGTGAGCAGACCTGGTGAACAAACCACCTCGTGCTGAGCACTCCATGTCCCACGGTATGCACATTTCAGGAAGGAAGGGAGAGCAAGGACCTTTGGTCTAGCTCTTGCCTGGCTCCGTGGGCTGACTTACCACTCACTTTTGGGGCAGGTTAAGTGAGCTCCTGGAGAGTATACTTCAGTTCAGTTATATTGAAAGGGAATTCAGATTGAGTGCTCTAAGCCACCTCTTTCATGTGAACCAAAGCATAATAGAGAGCATTGGAGGAACAATTCAAAAGAGTATTTCTGATCCAAGTAAAACACTAATGCAGACACTCAATGAGAATAGGCCTCAGGAAAGTACTAATGAGAATAAAACAAACATTGTTTTCACCCACTTTCAATTTTGGAGACATAAGAGTCAATTTACCTCTTACTGTCACCAGCTGGCAAGTGAGATGAAGCAAATAAATTCCCTTCCTGTTTACCTATAAACATCAAATTCCCTTAATCTGCTTCTTAAATTCTTCTCAGTGGGACAATCATGGGAGATTTTGAGACTTAGACTAACACTTCTAATTGTAGGTATGATGCCAAAACCTATCCAGACCTGGAAATACAGTCCCTGTTAGGTAAACAGTTGTAGAAATAGTCATCTTCTTATTGAACAAATTGCTGAAGCAGAGAGTCAGGGAATCCAAAGAGGATATCAACAGGAAAAGGGCTAAGGGTAGCATAGCACTCTGGGACAAAACTGTCAGGTACCTGTTGTAGAATTAGATTTTGCACAACTCTAATGTAGCAGCAATTAAAGATTTATTATATACCTTTATAGCAAACAGCAAGGTTAGATTATACAATTTTAACATCACTTAATCAGTATCTAAGTGTTAGTTAATTAACACAATGATCTGAAGAAATTTGCTACAGAAGAAACAGAGACTTAAAAATTCATGAATGGCAAGGTTCTCCCAACACTTACTGCAAGGTCCCAGGGAGTTTTTAAATCCAGTCAGGTGCTTCCAAAATACCCTTTAGAGTGAATTACTCACCCTACTCCCTCATCAGTGTTTGTCCATGGATGAGTTTGCTCCTCAAGGAGTCAGGTCTGAGATGCACATCCCCTGAGGCGTACCCTAGAGGCGTCCCAGCTCAGAGGGAGGTTGAGGGTGCAGCCTGCTGTGGTTCCTGGAGAGCTCAAAGAGTTTTTGTTTGGGATCACTATTTATAAGATTGTGAGGCCATCGTCTTTTGGTCAGTAATTTTCCAAGATTCAGGTCTTTTGCCAATTTGTTTAGGAATCAGGTTGTGCAATCCTCCTCCATCCCCCCCTCCCCCCCAACCCTCAACAGGGAAGTGAGGCAGCGTCAGACTTCACCTCATTCTGTAGGTAACAGAGGAATGATACCATGACGGCTTTTCCTTTCATATTTATCAGATAAAGTGATTGACTCATAATCAAGCTCAAGTTCCTGATCAGGTTGTTTTCTGGAATGGGCTCTGCCTGGAGCTCCATGGTTAACGAGCTATTCGGTTCAAGGAGCAATTTCATTGAGGCCTGCTGTTGCTCACAAGGCTGACCAAGACTCATGCCAAGTGCAGGAGCAGAGCATACCCACCATACTGTACAGGAACAGAGTGTACATGCCACAGCACCCACAGAAAGGGTTTTCCTTTGTGAACTGTTGAGAAGCTAATGCCACTTATTCTGTTTTTTTTCTCACAAATCTTTGGTGAAATCATCAGAACGGTAGCAACTGAAGAAATGTGTGATATAAAAAACAGAATGTCATTTGAATTGGGTATACAACCTCTGGCCTATGGAAAAAATAAAATATAACAAAATGAATTAATAAGTTAAACAATAAATACAGAGAATGGAAGATGTCAATGTAAAAAACACTTTTTCTGATAAAAAATTTAATTGAATTTCCAAATGCTCCTCTCCAGCCAAGTGCTGAGGAAGCTCTGTAGTGTATTCCTGGTTTCCCAAAAGTCCTAAAGTTGACTGATGACAAGCGTGTTATCATTGACACGGCAAGGCATGCTGCTCCAGAGCTGGACAGTTCTGCCATGAAGTGGTGGATTGC
The DNA here is from genome assembly GCA_013399475.1 of Chauna torquata. Lineage (NCBI taxonomy): Eukaryota > Metazoa > Chordata > Aves > Anseriformes > Anhimidae > Chauna > Chauna torquata. Next base: position 96,660 of record VXAL01015069.1, read on the forward strand.
AGTGTTCAGGGGGGTTTTCCGAGCTAGGGAAACTCTGCTGGGAGAGGCCCGCTAGGAGCCAACAGCTCTTGCTATGGCAGCTGACAAGGTTTGGGTGACAACCCCAATTGCACAAAAGGCAGCCCTGGTGAGTGCTACCAACCAGGAGCACTACAAACAGGTGGGCAAGCAGGGACACGAAGGGCACTGCAGTTTGCATGCCAGGGAAGATTTAAATTGGACTTCATAAGGAATTTCCTCATAGAGAGGGTGGTCAAGCATTGGAATGGGCTGCCCAGGGAAGCGGCGGAGTCGCCATCCTTGGAGGTATTTAAGAGACATGTGGACGTGGCTCTGAGGGACATGGTTTAGTGATGGGATTCAGTAGCTCAGGTTGGTGGTTGGACTTGATGTTGAAGATCTTTTCCAATCTACTTAATGATTCTATGATTCTATGATACTGCTTTGTCACAGTTATATCACAGAAAAAGGAAACATTTTCTCAGCATGAAAACTGCAGGTGTGTTTAGCAAGAAATGTGTTTCTAATACAGTACCATTGCATTTTCTTAACAGATAAGACTCCTGTGATCAACTATCTAGGCCTGAACACACAAACAGTTTTTGACGTGTTACCATTCAGCAGGCCACCTAGTAATTACACTAGGGATATGAGTTTAAATGCTCTCATTTAGTTAATAGTAACATATTATGATGTAATCAATACACTGAAGCAATTGTTTACTATTTGTGATAGCTAATGATGTTTAATTCTGAGAACTAATGATTTTGATAGAATAAAGAGTAAAAGGAGAAATATAATTTGTGAGTAAAGCAAGTTCCAGTTTCATGAAACTCGAAACTGTTCAGAGAGTGAAAGACAGAAGAAAATGCTGTTTCAATCACTACAAATACATCATTTCAAATTAGAAGGTATTTTTAAAGCATTGCAATAAGCAACAAAGAAAGATGAGAAGAAAATTTGTGTCAGCCAGAGCACAAACTGGGTTTTTACCAAAGTGTAACAGAGTCTCACAGATGCCACTGGAAAGTTGTTTAAAATGTGCAGTTTGGGTTAATGCAATTCACAGTTCACAAGGACATTTATTTTAAAGGATTTCATATGACTCACGAGTCATGCAGCCAGGCATAGTCCACCATGAAATTTGAAATATTAGCATTGTTACTTGTTAAAATTGTAGATAGAATTGTGGGTTTTATCATAAAACCTCTGGATTTTTGTGTGTTCTCTTTTTCTGTTTCTTAAAGACATGCTGAACAGACCATACCCTCCAATAAAAAAGTAAATAATATTGTTTTTATAGCTATTAAATCATACCTACTACTCCTCCCATGTCAACTGCTATTTTCTCTTCCACAGCCTACTGCATTCACCTATGCTTTGCTATGAGCTTGGTTCGCTATCAAAATAAATCTAAGGTGATAACTTACTGACTCTGGACTGTCATGGTAAATATCAGTCAGAAGCATGTTATTTTTAATTTTGAAAGGATAAGACAATAAAAACCAACTTTGTGTGCTACATGGTGTCCAGAAAAAACATACAAACCAATCAATTTTTGTCTCTAATGAAGAAGAAAAATGTGAGATGCTGTTGTGGTTAGTGAACTTCTGATGCACACTGTGACTGTGCTTTTCAGGAACTAACAAACCTGCAGGTTTTGCTATTTTACATTCAAACTTTGGAACAATAAATTCTGAGGAAATATAATCAAACACCAAAATTAACAGAATTCTCATTTGCTTTGTCCTTAAGAAAACATCAACTTCTCTTTGCAACATGTGGACCATTGAAACTTGGCAAGTCAACTTCTTGCTAGGAAAAATATGATTGGTGACGTGGTACCAGGATTTGTTCTCAGTATCACTTGTTTCATTTAGATGTTAAACATGTCCTTTGTAATGTGGACAATCATGAGTGTCCAATTCCTTTGGAAGCCGCCTCCCAGATGGGATAGGCTGCAGAGGAGTACAGATGGCTGTGGGTAGTCAAGGCCATGACTGCCAACCTTGCTGAGGGGCACATGGGATTTTCTGCATAGTTCTCAGCTTTGATACAATATCGACAGGCTGGAAATAAGTACCTCTGAAATTCACTGTGTTCAATAAAACTAAAGCAGGGAGCTTTCCTTCTTCTCATGGCTGTCCTGAAGAATCAGCTATACAAAATCTAGTAATGAGAGCATACTTTTTTCGAAGTCAGACATGTGTATGCTACATGCTTACATGTAAGTGTTATTTGTCTATTCCCATCACAGTTTTGTCTCCAGGAGGAAAAAGAAGTTGTGAAAATAACTAAGCAATCACATGACTGCATGATTACTCTCATGTTGACCAGGTTATTGATAATTTTAGAAACTAGTTGTACCTACAGCAAAGGCAAGTCTAAGCTGAAGAGGACTGTGGAGAAGAGGAGGGAAGGTGAGGGGAGAGCTGAGAGCTGCACTGTCCCCAGTGGTCTTCCCAGCAACTGCCTGCTTCAGGGAGATGAGTCTTCTTAGAGATAGGTCTCTTGCCTTTCAAATACCCTTAGGTGGACAGACACTGCTTGGCATACAGAGGCAGCACCCAGACTGTGGGACCTTCTTCAGGGGCCACAAGGCAACCTATGCAAGCTTCTGTGCGTTTGTGCTTGGATGCTTCTGCTCTAATTCAGAAGAATAAAGACAGTGGGTTAAACGTATCCTCTTGTAACTGCTCTGAAGTGGAAGCCAATCATTAGCTATTTAGTTTAACAGAGATTTATACTTTATTCGTAGTTTAAGATTTCTCTTCCTCTAAACATGTGGAAAGGTATTTTTTCACAAAAGAGTAAAAAGATTCTAGTCCTGGAGAAAAAAATCCAGTGGAGAGGGAAATAAGTGAGCAAAAGAAATAAGGAACAGCTTGGAGCTTGGGCTTCCGTACTCTGCAGTACATATTGGTGCCTCTGTTTAGTTTTAGTGTTTTTTTTTTTTTTTTTCTATTATTAATTCAGAAGTTCCTGTTATTCCTGGCAAAACCAGAAATATTACCTCTAGCTCAGCTTTGTCTTTACCATTAGGAATTCTTGAGGCATAATTCTGGTTCCATGGCATATAAATGGAAGGCCACTGCCACTGAAGCTGAATTAGCTTTTACGTATACACATAGCCAGCCAGTCAAAGGAGGTGTTTCTCCTGCTATATTTAGCATTGGTGTGCCCTCACTTTGAATACTGTGTGCTGTTCTGGGCTCCACAATATAAAAAGGATGCTAAGATACTTGAACGCATCCGGTGGAGGGCAACAAAGCTGGTAAAAGGGCTGGAAGGCATGTCCTATGAGGACAGGCTGAGGACACTTGGGCGTTCCAGTCTAGAGAAGAGGAGGCTCAGAGGCGGCCTCACTGCTCTCTACAATTCCCTGAGCAGGAGAAATGGAGAGGGAGGGGCCAATCTCTGCTCCCTGGTAACTGATGATCGGACATGTGGGAACGGCACAAAGCTGCACCACAGGAGATTCAGACTGGACATTAGGAAAAATTTCTTTACTGTGAGGGTGGTCAAACACTGGANTTCTATTCTATATATATAAATTACTTATATTTAATCCAGTTATAGTCACAATACACCTGATGATCTCAAGGGTCTTTTCCAACCTAAATGATTCTATGATTCTATGATTCTATACCAGGCCATGTACATATATCATCTACTTATATATAGGCTGGTTTACAGAGAGGTTAAAGAAAGAAATACTCATATACACCCACCATTGTTGGGAATGTTCCCCATAAGACCTGTCAGTTCAGATCATTCAGTCATGGCTTGCAGCCTGAATTCAGCAGAATTCCAGCTGCTGACAGACCAGACATTGTTGCAGCCAATATCAGTGTTTCTAGCAAAGGCTATGAAGATCTATATTGAATGGTATCACTGCAAGGACTTCTGGAGGTTTCACAGAGGAACAGGAAAATCCATGTTGTAAATACAAGCTGGAATACATCTGAAGGAACACAATACACTGGAGGTATTCCCAAGGAGGTACTTGCATAAGTTACTCCAGAATGCGGCCCCAAAGCATTTTTGAAGTTATGTAGAAATATGGCAAAATGTGTAGCTACCCTGTCTGCAAGGCAGCTTTGGTTTTCCAAAGTATGACCATGAAAATAATAATACTCAACCTACTAAACAGTAGAGACATTACTCCATTGCAGAATCCACATTTCAGCTAATCTGCTAGTAATGCTATAAGTAGAAACAGTAGGCAAGACCTGATAAAAAAATTTGGTCTGTGGAATTATGTCCTTGAACAGTTGCATATGCAGTAAGGTGGTTAAGAATCAGACTCACTGTGCTTTGCATTTAGTATTGTTTTTATCGGTATAGATACCAAATGGCAGCATCAGATGTTCAACAAGCAGGGAAAGAGCTACTCTGTTAAAACTCTCAGCAATTTCCATACAGCTCTTTTAAAAATTATATGGAATTAAACCAATAAAAAGCAGAAATTTCAGAAACTTGAAACTTGATATAACATCATACAGAGGACAACTTTTCATTCCAAACTCTTTGGGTGTTTCTGGTGTGGCTAGTAACCACACTCCTCATAACCCTCTTCTCATTTCTCCCAAATTAAGACCATAGCATTTTAATTTAGATGGTGACATGATTTATGGTAATAATCTATCATGATTTTCATTGCTTTTCTGAATGTAGGTTCTCATCAAAGTTGTGCCATTCATTATGCTCTAATGAATGTATATCACTTTTTCTAGTAAGGGTCACGTCTAGAGTGTTACGGGGACTAAAAGGGATTAGGAATGCTTGCTGTGGTGCCTCTCTCTGCATGCAAACCAAAAGCGAATGGCAAAGTATAGGTTAGGCTGTTGTTTTTTAGAGGAATACATGTACAAAATAGATATCATCAAATACATCTGCTTACTTAAGGTAACTATTTTTAAAGATATGCTAAATTAGTAATATTAAATGCAGTCTGGCTTTAGTTCCACTTTCTGCACTGCTCAGCTGAGGTTTGGGTTCTTAGTTGTTATTGAAAACAGACATCAACTCTGATAGAAAATGATATAGCTATTTGTATAGGGTAATTTAACATTTTGGAATTTCAGGAGGTTCAGGTTTTAAGTAGCTATAACAACTCCAGTTCTTCCTGAAGTTATTGTATGCTTTTACAGTTAAACTAATAACCTTTAAATTTTAAATTATACAAGCAATTAAGTTATTAAATTAATAAAAGTGATTTAATAATTACATTTTAAGAGATAATATTTTAAGTAAACTTTAAAAACATGAAGCTTGCTGTTCAGCTCAAAAGTATTAGTGATAATTACTTAGGTCACGTATGAGCTATAATTAGGCAATTGCTGCAAAATTACTTTGAAACATAGAATTAAAGATGCTCCAGAAACACAATGTATTGTTCATTCATGTGAACACAGCAGTGATCACAGAAAGAACTTATGGTTGTATTTATACTGCTTATGGTGGTCCTGGGTTAGGTTATACTTTATGGTCATCTGAGAATTACTCTCCCTCTGTTACTAAAATGTATTTTTTCTTACTGACAAGCAGAGGACATTAGCAAATATGAACTAGGGAGGGGAGAACAGGGAACAGATCAATATTATATAAAAAATCAATCGGCTGAAAAAGGAATGAACACTATTCTCACAATAGTCTCCTCTAAATTACCTTCAAAGCACATAATCTTTTGTGAAATTTCACTCTGGCCATCTTAACTGGCAGAATCCTATGCTAAGTGTGCTCCTGTAGTGTGCATTCATATTTGTTAATTCTGGAGCAAGAACCATCAGACACAGAGAGAACGTGGATACTGAGACTGACTGTGCACCATGAAGACTAGGAAAAAAAACGTCATTGAAATGTATGTACACATACATTTTAAAAGTAATTTTGCTGCTGACTTAATCTACCAAGGAATTAGGTGTCTATACATAATGTTACTTAGAGCTACTTTAGAGTTCTTTTTATTATTCAGATACTTACCAAATGGTCATTTCATGTTTACAGTGCTTTAGGTTGATGCTGTATTTGCTGAAATCAGTGTCTGTTCTATTATTCGTTTGGATTTTATCTTTCCTTTTGTGAACTTTTCATATCTGTGCTACAACAAACTACTTCTTTGCAAGATATGGCATGTACTCTGCACCCAATAGATGCCAGAAAGTTCCAGCTGAAGAATGTTGTGCTTGCTGTATACATTGCTGAAATCACTGTGCCTTACTCATGCTACATAGCTGTCAGATCTGAGTTTGCTTGATAGCACAGATCTTAGGCAGAGCATGTTTACAAGACCATGTATAAAAGATATGCAAAACCTAACATGAGAAACTTGAGTCTGAATGCAAACTTTACTTGATTTTCAGTTCACTATTTGTGGGACCAGTACAGTAGTCATCATGAATGTCAATACAGTACCACTCAAGAAAACAAGAGGCTTAGGAAGGAAAAAAATAAGGGTTTTTCTGAAGAAAAATTATTAAAAACTATTAAAAATTATTAAAATTATTAAATCAGAAGTCTATTCTTACAGTCCATACCATTGTCTTTTTAATATCTATGCCCTGTGTCCTGATAAGCTTTAATAAGTTATGACTGATGTTTTTTTCCCCTGTATCTGAATCTGATGACAATAAAAAGCACATTAGAATATGTATATGACTCACAGTAAATTACAAATTGTTATGTACTCATCTTCACCCACTTTAATATATCAGTTCTTGTTCTTGTTTGTATGATTATTCCTGTCACATAGTTATAAATTCTTTGTACCCAGTAGGCATATTTTTTGCCCTTTAATCTTTCAGGAAATTCAGGAAGGGGAGAAAAACATTAAAAGCAGCCCCCTTTACTTCTGTCCAAAGGAAAGAGCTGGCAAGAGATTCTGAGACATTAAAGGGAAAAAGCACATACGTCAAGCATATGCTTTCCAAGGGGAGAGCAGGAAATTTTTTTTTATTAATGCACATGAAACATTCTTAAAGGTAGGTAGTCCCAATAGATTTTTTCCTTTAATGCCTGAACAACTACAGCATTTTTCTCAGCTATAAGGTTGGTAAATTAATGAACAGTTACATTTGCTAGGATTTTATGAAAACCCTCTACTTCTTCAAAACAGTAAATAAGATAAATGAAGGAAAGTACAATAAAGTAGTATGAGCGAAGTATAGGGACTCCGGGGAGATACTAACCTTTAATCACAGCTGTGAGAAATCTGAGAGAAATCTGAACCTGTTTGAGGCAGTTTCTCAGATATACTGAGAACCAAAAAATCTCAGCAGATTTTCGGGATCCTCACCTCCCACTGAAATCTTTGCATGCTGAAGTAACTCTTCTCAGGTATTAACCTTACAGTTTGTCCCATTCAGACATATGTCACATGGATTTACAATAAAGTCATGAGGGACTTCTGGAAACAGCAGTAATCTGGTGTCAAATCATTAAAGAAATTTTATCTAGGCTTCTTAAGCTCTAAATAGAAGCAAAATGGAACAAACAAACAAACAAAAAACCAATAACAAACCAAAACCAAAAACCGGCAGTACGTGTTATCTTGTCTTATAGAGGTAAAATTTACTATTATTATTAGTAATTTACTTGTTTTGGAAAAGTCTGTATTTTCCTATGGAAAAAAAAAAAGTGACAAAACAAAGAACACTGCAAAAAAGAAACCATTCAGAAAACAAAAGAAGCACTAAATTCAGTGAAAAAAATAATCGTTATCACTGATAAAGTCACATGACTGAATAAAGCACAGCACTGGAATAATAGCACAATAGTCCTCATGCAGTAACACCTACAGAGTTCAGACCAGTTTGCAAATCTGCTGGCCAAAACTCCATAGAACATATCAACAAGATATGCTGGGCACTTACTTCCTAACTGTCCCTTAAAATATATTAAGCTAAAATACAGCTCCCCTATCGCTGGTTGACTCTGTAGATATTTATGAAATTCTATTAGCAAAACTATAGATGATATGGATTGGTTTCCCTATCTAGCTGAGGTGAAGGAGAGAGATTTGAACCCTAAGTTAACACAATCGGACTCTAACTATAGATTATGATATATTTTGGGATCCAATGCTTCTGGCTGTCCTACTTTGCTTGGGAAAAAAATAATAGTTAATTGGTTGGAGAAAGTGAAGTTGCAGACTTTAAGCAAAGTGGGACTGGAATGGAATATTATGTGGAAAAGGTATAAGATTTCACATATCCTCTTCATAAACAAGTTCCATACCCATAGGCTACAAAGTCGTTTTTCCTACACTCTCTTTGGACTACTGAATATTTGATTACTGTACGTGAAATGGAACAGCTTTGATGGAAGGGATTTAAGATCCTGCCTCAAAAATCCATACCAGATAATGATTAAATCAGTTCCCTTGCTCCAGGTAGGAGGAGGATCAGTGCAAAGCCTTCACATCCCTTGCATTAGTCTGCGAGAGAGTTTCCATAGACATTTAATTCAGGGGCTGCATTTCTGTTGGGGACAGACAACCTACGTTGGCCTGCAGGGAAACATCTAATTCAGAGAGAAAGGTACACTTTGTTCAGTGTGTTTGTTCTCATTGTTTTGTATCCTCTGGCTTAGATGTGCATTACTCTGTGTGCTATTTTCTGTGATTCGCCTTCTTAAATACTAGGTATTCTCCATGCACAGTGCAAAGAACATAACCCCTTGGGAAAGGCTGTGAATCTCACTAGGTAACTATGTGCCTTAAAGATGAGCAGTGTGTTGGCAGCTTGTACTCTAAAACTAACTTCTATTGAGCAGTCTCAAATTCCTCCATGAGGACATACCATACATCTGTGTTTTGACAGGTGGCGGTGAACCTGGCACCGAAAGATCCAATGATGGACAAAGCATGCTAACAAAATTGTACTTTTGTTTTTCCTTCTACATTCAACATGAGGTATCAGAATCAATCTTCTACCTCCTTCTTCATTAGTTCTAGCAAATGTTCTCCAGGTCAAATCATATCCCTGCGTACATTTTTGCAACATTGCTGATTTTCCCA